>PVJC01020698.1:0-28912 GCA_004026665.1 Murina feae
ATTTTTACTTACTCTATCAGCTATAAGCAAAGAAGATTAGAATTTCCTTGCATTTCATAGCTGTATGTAAATATGTGTATATATAGTATTTTTTTGTTAAAAATAATAACTATACAATCTGCTTTCTTACCTTAACATTTATCACCTTTCTTTGCTATTAAGTAATTTTTTTGCATCAGTTTCATGGTTGTAGAATGTGCAGAAAATGGGTATACAATCACTTACTACATAACAACAGGGATTTGTTCTGAGAAATGCTTGTTAGTCAGTTTCATTCTTGCACTTACACAACCCTTAAGTGGCAGAGCCTACTGCATATCTCAGCCGAATGGCGTAGCCTACTGCTCCGAGGCTGTAAACCTATGTAACAAGTTACTGTACTGAATCCTATAGGCAGTTGTAGCACAGTGACTAAGTATTTGTATATCTAACCTTAGAAAAGGTACAGGAAAAATACCGTATGAAAGATTTGCAATATGGAACATCTGTGCAGGGCACTTGCCGTTGATGGAGTTTGTAGGACTGGGAGTCATTGAGTGGGTGGTGAGTGAATGTGAAGCCTAGGACATGACTATATACTGCTGCAGACTATAAACACTGTATACTTAGGCTGCATCTACTCTAATAAAAGAGTAATACGCCTCTCTGGGACACCTAAGCCATGCCCACCAGCCAGTCAGAGCGGCTGTATGCAAATTAACCCAGCCAAGATGGAAGCCGGCAGCCACGGAGCGGGCGGCAGCATGGGCAGCGGCAGGTGGTGGGGTCAGTGGGGCCGGGGGCGGGGCGGGTGGGGAGGGCAGGGTGGGGTAGGGTGGGCTTGGCCAGCCTGCAGACTGCCATCACCCCTCACCCAGCCTGGCCAGGCACGCCAGCAGGTGGACATCTCCCAAGGGATCCCAGATTGCAAGAGGGCACAGGCCAGGCTGAGGGACCGCCGAGTGCACAGGTTTTTGTGCACCGGGCCCCTAGTTACTTTATAAAACAGCACTGGAGGCCTGGTGCGCAGATTTGTGCACCAGTGGGGTCCCTCGGCCTGGCCTGTGGAGATTAGGCCGAAACCGGCTCTCCAACATTCCCCGAGGGGTCTCGGATTGTGACGGGGGCAGGCCAGGCTGAGGGACCCCACCGGTGCACGATCAGGGCCGGGAAGAGACCACAGGAGGTTGGCCAGCCGGGGAAGGGCTCCAGGGTGTGTCCAGCCGAATTGCTCAGTCCCAATCAGCTGGACCCCAGCAGCAAGCTAACCTGCTAGTTGGGGCGTCTGCCCCCTGGTGGTTAGTGAGCATCATAGGGACTCGTCAAATGGTCCAAGGTTCGGACATTTAGCACATTAGACTTTTATATATATACATGAGGCTAGATAAAGCGTAAGAGAAAATGATGCATTTAAAATACGTAGTAAACACAAGATGTATGAGGCTGCTGCCAGCATGCCAGGGTTGCAGGCTCAGTCCCCAGTGTGGGGCGTGCAGGAGGCAGCCAATCAGTGATTCTTTCTCATCATTGATATTTCTCTTTCTTTCCCTCTCCCTTCCTCTCTGAAATCAACTTAACAAAATATATTTTAAAAAGAAAGGTACACTCTAAAATGACAATAAAAGTTTAGTGTAAGCCAGTAAGATCGGCATTTGTTATTAGCAGGTATTATGTGCTGTAAGGGTGTGTGTGCTGTACTTTTATGTGGCTGGCAGCACAGTAGGTTTACTTCCACCAGTACCACCACAGACACATGATGGCTGTGATGTGACTGGGTGACAGGACTTTTTTAGCTCCATTGTAATCTTAATGGGACTACCATGGTACAGGGGTCAGTCATTGACCAGAACATTAGTATGTGGTGCATGACTATAATGTGGCATATTAATGAGTTCTCTGTTAGTGGACAGTTAACAAGTTTCCAACTTCCCCCTATTGTATTGAAATTCTTGACTGTTAGTATTGAGATGTGATGATGCTTCAAAAAGAACTCACGTTTTCTCTCCTAAGGATAACGTGTGTGTGCCATCTGCATAACCTGTATGTGTAGCTTTTTGGTGGCACATGTAGTCAGTCCCTGCCTTGTTCTGTTCTTTGGGTTCTTGTGGTCTAACCTCACAGCTGTTAGTTGGAATTGCTTTAAAGTTTTTTAAATTTTATTTTGTAAACTTAAGTTTTTCCTGTACTGATACATTTGTTTCTTTTTAGGTTTTCACAGTTGTTATTTCTCAAATACAGTTGCCTTTCCTCAAAGTGACAGTACGATTGAAAATTTGTGACACTAAATGGGGATTCGTAATTGAATTGAGGTTCTCTGTCACTCTGAGGAGGACCGTATGTCTTGAGCCCAGTGGTCCGATTGATCTCTTGTCTCCTCAGCCCTGGTCCTCTCTGCTCAGGAACTGGAACAGTCTGGCTGTGACTCACCCCGGCTACATGGCTTTCCTGACATACGATGAAGTGAAAGCTCGGCTCCAGAAATTCATTCACAAACCCGGCAGGTCAGTGCCATGAGTCAAAGAGGCTTATTCTCCTGAATTTTATTTTCTGGTGACCTTTATCAAAATAGAGAAAACGTGATGTTTGATTAGTTCCTCAATAGCCATGTTTCTGTAGATTGATCAGAGGAATTGACTCAGATCTGATGATTTAATAAATGCTTTCAGACTCCTTCTGAATTGGGCTGATGTGTATTTGCTTTTTGGTCTGGAATCATTGAAGGTGCTTTGATTGGTGGTGTTTTTTATTTTCATCCCTGTTTTACCATTTGCCCTAATATGAACTTATCATGTATGAAAGATTCTGTTTACCTCTGTTCTCAGTTACATCTTCCGGCTGAGCTGTACTCGTCTGGGTCAGTGGGCTATTGGCTATGTCACTGCTGATGGGAACATTCTCCAGACAATTCCTCACAACAAGCCTCTCTTCCAAGCGCTGATTGATGGCTTCCGGGAAGGCTTGTGAGTACCTGCTGTTCGCCATCTGCCAGGCTCTGGGAGCTGAGGGCCTGTACAACCTCATCATGAGTGACTGTGACGGGCTCCTTACACAGATGAAAATTCAGGAAACGTTTCAGCAGATCGTATTGTTGTGACCTTCAGCTTTTGTGGGACTTCTGTTTTCACTTAAGGAATGGGATGAAATTACTTTTCTCTACTGCTTCACTTATTACTATGAGTAAACGTTATCTTTTTCCTTTTCCAAATGTTAACTTACTTTCAAGTCTATGTTAGATTTAAAATTATACAAGTTAGCAAAAAATGTTACCAGTTATTTCACTAGTCATGTTAGAGTGATCAGATGTTTGCTTCTGATGTCACCAGGCTAAAGGGGCCCTCACCCTGACTTCACTTTGGTTCAGCAGCATTTCTTCAGGCTTTGGGCTTTTGTAATGTTGATATTTATGGCTCAGTTATTATTTATTCCAGAATTGCTGTTCCTTTGGGAATTTAAATAGATTATAATTTGCTAAGTACTGAAAGTACCAATGTTGACTAGGTATCAGAAAATGACATGTATTTAAGGTAATTATGCATCATCTTCTACAGTAGCATTGGAGCTTTATCAAATGCCAGAGCAGTTTGAGTCTAGAAGCTTCCTGGTAGATGATCTCAAGTGGCTTAATTTGTTTCTTGTTACATTTCTTTAAAGTTGATGTCTCTCAGTGTTAAAATCTGTAAACAAGAGTATTTTATTTTATTTTTTAAATATATTTTGTTGATTTTTTTTACAGAGAGGAGGGGAGAGGGATAGAGAGTTAGAAACATTGATGAGAGAGAAACATCGATCAGCTGCCTCCTGCACACCCCCTACTGGGGATGTGCCCGCAACCAAGGTACATGCCCTTGACCGGAATCGAACCTGAGACCCTTGAGTCCGCAGGCCGACGCTCTATCCACTGAGCCAAACCGGTTAGGGCTAAACAAGAGTATTTTAGGTGTTTGGTCAAAAGTAAATGCAGCTTGGAGAGTCAACCTAGGTGGCGATGTGGTACTTGCCTCCTCCCACAACCACATCAGAATTACAACTAAACTACAGAACAGTCATCATTCAGAACTGCCTGAAATCTGACTGAATAAAAGACCTACAGCTGGGAGGACTTTTATTAAATTAAAGAAGAAAGTACATTCAGACTGGCAGGAGGAGTGGAGGCACAGAACAGGCTTGTCCGACACCTGTGTGTGGCTTTTTTTTTTTTTTTAATGGAGGGATATCTTGGCTGTGGAGGTCTCCTGTGAGGAGGCAAGAGTCCAAGACCCATCAGCCCAGGGTTCCAGAGCTGGGAAGAGAAGTCCCTATAACTTGGGGCTTTAAAAACCAGCAAGGGAAAAGTAAAAAAAAAGAAAGAAAGAAAGAAAGGAGAGGAGAGGAGACGAGACGAGACGAGACGAGACGAGACGAGACGAGACGAGACGAGACGAGACGAGCAGGGGTTGTGACTGAGTGACATGAGGCTGCGGGAGACCCAGGCAGTCCCTCTTAAAGGACCCGCACACGGACTTAGCTGACTCACCCCGTCTGAACTCCAGCACTAGGGCAACAGCTTTCTTAAAATTTACTTTTTATTTTTTTAAAACGTATTTTCATTGACTTCAGAGAGGGAGAGAGAGGGAGAGGGAGATGGAAACATCAGTGATGAGAGGGAATCATTGATCATCCCTGGGGCCACAGTGTGAAAGGACCCAGGGACATACGGGAAGGAACTGAATTGTCTGGCGTTAGGGCAAGAGCTTGAAGGCAGCATAACTACCAGACAAAAGGCTGGAGAGGTCACCGAGCCTTTTGGAGACCTCTCGGCACATTGCTGACAGACAGTGACCGGACAGGAGTCTCCATCGACGTGGCCCACACTGTTTGCCTCGCCCTGGTGATTCCCTGAGACCCAGACCCACCAGATTTGCAGCCCCACCCAAGCTGTTTGCAGTGGCTTTTCCATATGGATGGCCAGATATGGCTTAGGCTTCAGACTTTTCCCAAAATCTCTCGAACAAGCAGCATCTGGCCTCAGTGTGCCCCATTCCTCTTGATAAGTGACCTCAGGCCTGGCGCTAGCAGCAGCCTGCCTTGGTTCACAGCTTGCCCTCTCCTGGTACTTCCAAGCTCAACACAAGTAGCAGCCGTCTGTAGATTGCTCTGTAGCTCCTGCCAGGTGGCCCCTGGCAATAGCAGACTTTGCACCTCCCAGGAGACCCCAAAGCCAGTGCATGCTGTGGACAGCTGGCGACCACAGGGGCCTAGGCTCTGCAGAGCCAGCAATCGGAGGGGCAGGGGCAGAGCCTGCGATCACAGGGGTCTAGGCACCAGTGGAGCCCGCAATGCAGGGGTCTGGGGGTCCCCTGCCCAGGCCTGCAGCCTTGACCAGAGGCTGCCAGTGGGGCAAGGGCAGAGCCGGCGATGGTAGGGGGCAGAATCAGAGCTGGTGATCACAGAGGCATGGGGTCTGTGAAGCCAGCGATTGGAGGGACTTGGGGGTCCCCTGCCCAGGTCTATAGACTCAGGCAGAGGTTACAGGCCTGGGTAGGGGTGAAGCCGGTGATCAGAGTGAACTACAGAGGAAACACCTTTTCTTTCTGCTAATTGGCTAAGCTCCCTGTATGTCGCCGGTAATATTCTTAGTAACTTGTGTAATAAGAATCCAAAAAGGCATCTAGGGTTTTTCCACCACACTCCTGGAGAAAAAAAATGAAGGTCCACTGCTGGAGGGCTAAGAAATGTCATATCCTGCCCTAGCCAGTTTGGCTCAGTGCATAATGCCTCAGCCTGCTGACTGCAGGTTCTGGGTTCAATTCTGACCAAGGGCATGTACCTAGGTTGCAGGCTCCTCCCTGGCCAGAGCTCAGGTCTACATGCAGGAGACAACCAATCAAAGTGTTCCTCTCACTTTGATGTTTCTCTCTGTTTTTCCCTTCTCTTCCACATCCTCTAAAAATCAATGGAAACATATCCTCAGGTGAGGATAAAAAAAAAATAATAAAGAAATGTCATATCTTATGAAAGACACATCTTGAAAATGCCTAAAGAAAGTGTCATTTCTTCATGGTGAAGGGACTGGAGTCCGTGTTGATGAAAACACCTTGGTGGCTGTGGTGACTGGCAGTGGCTGCAGCAGCGGGGTGATGGGGCTGGTGGCTTCCCCTGATTAGCCCAGTCGCCTTCCACAAAGGGAGGCCAGACTACAGTTTAGGTCCACTCCCCAAGGGGATCAGGGAGGGACTAAACCATCAATAGGGCACCCCTTGAGAGCTCCCAGTATGTGGGAGGGAGCAGGCTGGGCTGAGGAACCCCCCCCCAACCCCCAGTGCACAAATTTTGTGCACTGGGCCCCTAGTCTAAAAATAAAAATAAACAAGGAATCTAATGAACAAGATAAACTGATGGATAAAATAGAGGCATGGAAGCATGGAACAGACCGATGAATCTCAGAGAAAAGGGGTGAGGGGAGGCGGGAAGAGATTAAACAAAAAAACTTAAAAGCACCATGGTAACAGGGTGGTGAAGGTCAGGGTGGTAGGAGATCCAGGTGGAGGGGGGAGGGGAGAAAGTTAAGGGGGAGACGTCTGTAATATTCTCAAAAATGAAGATTTTTTAAAAAGCAAATGCAGTTTAAATTAAGAATTTATACTTTGTGGCTGTCCATAGATTAAAGTAGGGGTTTTGAACTGGCACATAGGCCAGCTGGTTTGTGTCTAAGATACTTTTAAAAATGTTAAAAAAGAACACATACACAAAGAATATGTGACTTTATTGCTTGCAAAGCCTAAAATAGTTACTGTCAGGACGTTGCCCTAGCCAGTTTGGCTTAGTGGATAGAGTGTTAGCCTCTGGACTGAAGGGTCCCGGGTTCGATTCCAGTCAAGGGCACATGCCTGGGTTTTGGCTCAACGCCCAATGGGGGGCGTGCAGGAGGCAGCTGATCAGTGATTCTCTCTCATCATTGATGTTTCTATCTTTCTCTCCCTCTCCCTTCTTTTCTGAAATCAATAGAAAAAATTAAAAAAAATTAAAGTTTATTAACTCCTTGATTAAAAGGTAGGACCTGTGTCAGTGTGCCCTGGAGAAAGAATATCAGTTTCAGGAGAATATTTTCTTGGAACTGTTCTGTGGTCTTTATTTTTTTTGAAGTATTAGTAAGATTCTTGCACTTTTTACAAAGTCACCCTTGGACAATGAGGGAATTCCTAAATGCCATCTGTGATGTTAGCAGGGGGTGATAAATTGACTTCCGTAAAGTCACAGACGGCTTGCTTCTCTCGCAGCTATTTGTTTCCTGATGGACGGAATCAGAATCCCGACCTGACAGGCTTGTGTGAGCCGACGCCCCAAGACCACATCAAAGTGACCCAGGTGAGTTTTGTGGACGTGGTAATCACATCTCTAGAGTCAAGCTTTCGTATGGACTTCATGGAGCTGACAGGAGGATTGTATTAAGTGACTGGAACCCTTAAATTTTAAACCATTGGCTCGATAGTGAAGTTATGCTCCATGTGGTTTCCCTTTGAACCATGCAGCTTAACGCGGGACCAGGACGAGGGGGTTTCTGTGCTGTGGGAGAGCGTTGAGCACGGATGTGAAATTGTTGTTGTGGAGGTGAAATTTTTTTACAAGCAAAACTTGTAAACACAGGAACGGTCTTTAATATTTCCGTTTTTAGCATTTATGGTTGCATTCATTCAACAAATACCTGAAATAGGCTGAACAACTGTTTTTTTGTCTTGCTTAATAAAAGGAACAGTATGAGTTGTACTGTGAGATGGGCTCCACGTTCCAACTGTGTAAAATATGTGCGGAGAACGACAAGGACGTGAAGATCGAGCCCTGCGGACACCTCATGTGCACGTCCTGCCTCACATCCTGGCAGGTAGGGACCCGGACCTGCCTTTCCCAGCTGTGCGACCCTTCGGAAGGGCTGGGGCTGCGAGAAAGGGTGCTTGTGGGGGGGGGTAGAGGAACTTTTCCTTTCTGTTTTCAAATGTATTTCCTCGCGGATGAATATTTTAAGTGCTTTGGGATGTGCCTGTCACCATCTCCTGTCTCCTCTGCAGGAGTCAGAAGGCCAGGGCTGTCCTTTCTGCCGCTGTGAGATTAAAGGTACTGAGCCCATTGTGGTGGATCCGTTTGACCCGAGAGGAAGTGGCAGCCTATTGAGGCAAGGAGCAGAGGGAGCTTCTTCCCCGAATTATGATGATGATGATGATGAACGAGCTGATGATTCTCTCTTTATGATGAAGGAATTAGCTGGTGCCAAGGTAAGTCTGCAAGTTAAGAGCTGGTGGCAAACTCCACTGTGAGGTATAATCTAAAGCTATAGAACATGTAATGGCATCCAAACTATGAGGAGCAATAGCTAATATTTACTGAGCATCTGATGTCAGGAACACCGAGCTAAGCACTATTCTGATTTTAACTCATATAACCCAATAAGTAAGGACTGTTATTACCCTCATATATCAGATGAAGAAACTGAGGCACAGAGATTAAGGAATTTGCTGAAGGTCACGCAGATAGTAAGTTGAACCAGAATTTGTGGCGAGGCATCTTAGCTTCAAGACCCATGTTCTCTTACTGTCTATATCCTAAACTTGGGCTTTCCTCAGATAGCTTGGTGGAAAAAATGAAGGGGAATAAAAGAATTGGACGCTATTTTGCTACTCTGACTAGAATATATTGCTCTTGTCTTTCCTCTCTAATGGAGTCTTGTCATTACAAAGTTAGGTTTGATGGGGAGAATGTTGTACTGTTAATAACCAAGTAAATGGCAAGTAAAGTGATTGGAGGGTGGTAGGAGGTACCATGTAAAATCTAACTGGAATTAAAACTAAATTGGGGAATATTCCCCCTGAAATACCAGCTGAAGGCTGGTGGAAGAGCCTTTATACAAGGAAGTCAGAAACCACCTTGAGACTGCTGGGAGGACTAGCCCCGCTCTCAGGAGCGTCTGGCCAAAGGTGAAGAAGGTTCCCCTGGAGAGGAGCAAGGTCTGGATCTCAGGCCAGGCCCCCCACTCCAGACAGCCAGCGCTGGAACAGCTGCCCACACAGCAACCAGCAGCAGGACTTCTCGCAGATAGGCAGCTGAGCCGCCTGAAGACAAAGCCACAGAGGGCTGGTGCACAGGAGTTTCGTTCTAAGACACTCGCCTAGGTTTCTATAGAGAGATAGTGGTGCAGACTAGAGTTGCCTGAAGAGAGATGGGTAGAAGGAGTTGGGGAGAGTTGTGATGAGGGTGCTACCGGGACACCTATGTTGAGCCATCCCCCCACTACAGTATCACATCAGCCATTTTTCTGGAAAGGCCCAAGTCCCTCCCAACATCAGAATCCTGGGGAAAGGCAAATACCCGACCCCTGGGACACGGCTCCCCCTGCCCTGAGGAATGCAGCATGCTCCACCTTGCATCTGACTCCTGCCGAGGAGGAAGCAGCTCAGGGGCCGCAGTCTCAGAGCTTCAGGGGCTGTGTTTGAAGTGGGAACGTTCCTCCCACATTCACAGGAACCTGCCTGGTGCTTCCCTCGCACAGGAAAGCCAGTAGAAACTCCTGGCTTCTGGCATTCTGCACTGGCCTGCCCAGGAGGGGCTCTGCCCTGGGAGGACGGGGAGATAGTTCAGGAACTCATTCACAGTCTTCTCCGAGTCCTGAACGTTTGCTGACCTGTTTAGGGCCCTGTGCTGCCAAGAAACACACAAACCGACTGAGGAGCTCAGCTTGGCACTTGCACGGGGCAGCCAAGCCCAGGGGAGGCAGCCACAAGCTGTGGGTTGCTCGAAGCTTTGAACAGCACATTGAGAGCCAAGCTTGTAACAGCTTCGGACATTGATTAGCACAAAAGTACCTCCCAGGAGGCCCCAAACAGCATACAAAGGGGTTAGTCACAGACAACGTAAGAGCAGAATCCAAAGGGAAACCCCCACACGCACTACAATCTGCTGAGAAGAACTTCACTTATTTGGTATTATTATTTTTCCTTTTATTGCTTTGGTGTTATTTTTCCCCTCATTTCTCTCTTATTTCTTTCATATCTTTTATTTGCCTTTCCTTCTCTTACTCTGTTTATTTTATTTCTCATTTTTTTACCTTTCCATATCTCTTTCTTTTCCTTTTTTTTTTTTTATTTTTTACAGAGAGGAAGGGAGAGGGAGAGAGAGTTAGAAACATCGATGAGAGAGAAACATCGATCAGCTGCCTCCCGCACACTCCCCACTGGGGATGTGCCTGCAACTGAGGTACATGCCCTTGACTGGAATTGAACCCGGGACACTTGAGTCTGCAGGCTGGTGCTCTATCCACTGAGCCAAACGGGCCAGGGCTCTTTCTTTTCCTTTTTATCATTTCCCTTTATCTATTCTTTGTTTTAATTGTTTTCTTTTCTTTCTTTCCTTTCAGATTCTTTTTTCTTCCCAATTTCTCTTCTAGTATTATTTTAGTTTTATTGATTACTGTAGGCCCAAAGCACAAAATTTGTGCAAGGGGCTCGGCCCTTGCAGCTGCAACATCTTCCCCTGGCTTCGTCCGGAAAGTTGTACAGCTGTCCAGTCTAATTAGCATATTATCTGGCCCAGTGCATGAAATTCATGCATGGGCGGGTGGAGGTGTCCTTTAGGCCAGCCTGGGCATCCTCTCCAATCTGAGATCCCTTGGGGGATGTCTGACTGCCAGTTGATTGGCCCTAAACCGGCAGTTGGACATCTCTCTCGCAATCTGGGACCACTGGCTCCTAACCACTCACCTGTCTGCCTACTTGATCACCCCTAACCACTCTGCCTGCTGGCCTGCTTGCCCCCAACTGGTCCTCCTTGCCAGTCTGCTTACCCCCAACTATTCCCCTTGCCGGCCTGATCACCCCCAACTGCCCTCCCCTGCTGGCCTGATGGCCTCTAATTGCCTCTGCCTTGGCCCTGCCACCATGGCTTTGTCCGGAAGGTCTCCCAGTCTAATTAGCATATTACTAAGGTGACCAGACGTATCGCTTTTGATGGGACAGTCCCGATTTTTAACAATTTGTCCCGTGTCCCGCGGCGTTTTAAAGTCCCGATTTTTGGAAAGAATGCACGACAAGCTAGGGAATGGCAGGAGAATGGGAAGGGACTATTCGGTTTTCGGCGGCCATGTGGCTTTTTAGCCAGGATATGAGTTTTATATTATTTTTGTTAATTTTATAATATTAAACTTTAATAATAACAAATAATTGTTGAGAACTGATTATCGAGAACTGCTTATCAAAGTTCGCATTGTTGCTCAGTTGTTAGAATTCGACCACCATTGTGTGGGCTTAATGAACAATGGCATTTTTTGGAATTGGCAATGATGAAAACATTTTGTAACTGTCTCTCAGACGATACACATCGTACTACATGCTAGTAAGCTAGTTAAACAAGTGATGCCATTACAAATCAGCTATTCAGATAATTTAGGTAAGTAATTTATTTATTTCATAAATACATAAATTTTCTTGAATTTAGCAGATAGTACTCATATTATTTATATTTTATAATGGTGGCAAAAAGTCTAGCGCCAGCCTAGAAAGCAGCACTTACAACTTACGTTACGGCAAATTCAGAGGAAAAATAATACAAGTTAGTATTGTTATTATTTAGAAACAAATATAGGATTAAAATTAAAATAATAACACGTTGTCCTTACCAGGAACTAATGCTACGACTGAACGTGTTTTTTCTATGGTAAATAAAGTGTGGACATCAGAAAAATCACAATTAAGCGTTGAGACTTTGAAAGCCATTTTATGTGTGAAATATAATTTAACAAATTCTTGTGAAAAATTTCATGACCTTTTAAACAGCGACAGCAATCTACTAAAAAAATTCACTCAAATGAGAAATATGCCAAAGAATAAAATAATAGTATACATAATTTTTTAAATTTATTATATT
This sequence comes from Murina feae, assembly GCA_004026665.1. Classification (NCBI taxonomy): domain Eukaryota; kingdom Metazoa; phylum Chordata; class Mammalia; order Chiroptera; family Vespertilionidae; genus Murina; species Murina feae. Next base: position 11,866 of record PVJC01020698.1, read on the forward strand.
TGTAAATTGTACTTACGTTGAAATTTTAAAAAATATATTACAATACTATTTTTGCATTCTATGAAAATTTTTGTTGCTCCATATAGACCAGATTTTTCATCAAGAACCCCCCCCAGTCAGGGTAGGAGAGGAAGGGGGAAGGTCAAGGGAGGGAAAAAAAGAGACGTGTACTACTCTTTGTAATATTTTAAGTAATAATAATAATAAAAAATGACGCCCGCCCCCCACCCCCACCCCCGCCGCTGGTTAATGGTGTCCCACTTTACCAATGTTAAAATCTGTTCACCTTACATGTTACCCTTTTGTTAGTATAGATTTATTTCTTTAAAAATTTATTTTATTGATTTTTTACAGAGAGGAAGAGAGAGGAATAGAGAGTTAGAAACATCGATGAGAGAGGAACATCAATCAGCTCAAGGTGCATGCCCCTGACCAGAATAGAACCTGGGACCCTTCAGTCCGCAAGGCTGACGCTCTATCCGCTGAGCCACACCAGTCAGGGCTAGATTATTTCTTTATATTTCTTTTTCACTTATTATTCTTGTTCTATTAATTTTCTCTTTTGAGGTTTTGTTGTTGTCAGGTTCATTTGTATGTTTTTGTTTGTTTCTTGTTTTGTCCTATACAACAGCATGCACAACATGGTGTGGGTGGAGCCTCAGAACCAGCGTGAGAGGAGATCCCACCCGCTTACTGGACAACAGCAGTCAAAACCCTAATGCAACAGTAGAGCCCAAATACCCTATGAAAGGGTCACATCTAGAGCATCCAGCTCAGGAGTTCAAGGAGACCACACCACAGGGTCCCACAGGATATTTACTACAAAAAGACCACCCCACAAAGACTGAGAGTCATAGCTAGTATATTTAATACATAGAAATAAACACAAAGAGACAAACAACTAAAAAGGGAGATAAATAACTCTCAAATGAAAGAAAAGGAGAAATCTCCAGAAAACTGAGATGGAGGTAAGCAATTTATCAGAGTTCAGAGTAATGGTTATAACAGTGCTTAAGGAGCTTAACAGAACTACAAGGAATTTACTGGGAACCATAAGGAAATTAGTGAGAACTACATCAACATGAAAAGGTCATAGAAACCATGACTAAGAACAAGTCAGAAATGAAGAATACTAAACATGACAACTAAATCTGTCACACTGAAACGAATTAAAAGCAGACTTGATGAAGCAGAGGATAGAATCAGTGATTTGGAAAAGAAGATAGGAAAAGGCAATTACAGCAGCAAAAAGAAAAACACTTAAAAGGCATGAGAAGAATTTAAGGGAACTTTAGAACTTTATGACACTGAAATGGAACAACATCTGCATTGTAGTGGTACCAGAAGGAGAACAATGTGAACAAGGGATGGAGAAACAAATAATGACAGAGCCCTAGCCAGTGTGGCTCAATGATTAGAACATTGGCCTGCACACCAAAGGGTCGTGGGTTCAAGTCCCGGTCAAGAGCATATACTATCCTAGTTTCTGATCAGGGCATGTGTGGGAGACAACCAATAGATGTTTCTCTCTCTCTTCACTGTTTCTTTCTCCATCCCTCCCTCCTTTCCTCCCTCTCTCCCTCGCTTCAAATCTATCTAAAATCAGTAGAAAAGTATGCTTGGGTGAGGATTAGTAACCACCACGACAATAAGAATAACAAGAGACAGGAAATGTTCATAACCTGGTGAAAGAAAAGTCACACAAATCCAGAAAGCGCAGAGAATCTCAATGAAACTGAACACAAAGACATTCACACTAAGACACATTATAATTAAAATAGCAAATGTTAAAGACAAAGAGACAGTTGCCTACAAGGGAGCTCCCATAAGGCTTTCAGATGATTTCTCAACAGAAACTCTACAGGCCAGTAGGGACTGGCATGAAGTATTCAAAGTAATGAAAAGCAAGGGACTGAATCCAAGACTGCTCTGTCCCACAAGGCTGTCATTTAGAATTGAAGATGAAATAAAGAGCTTCCCAACAAAAAAGGCCAAAGGAGCTTATTACCACCCTACCAGCACTGCAAGAAATGCTAAAGGGACCACAGTAAGAAGAAGAAGAAATAGAAAGAGAAGAACATGGTCATTAAGAATAAAGAGGGCAATAAATACCTATCACTAATAATTTTAAGTGTAAATGAATTATATGCTCCAATCAAAAAACATAGGGTAGGTGAGTGGATAAGAAGATGTGACCCATATACATGCTGTCTACAAGAAACCCACCTCAGAACAGAAGACTTACACAGAATGAAAGTAAAAGGATGGAAAAAATTTTTCATGCAACTGGAAATGAAAAAAAAGATTAATATTACTCATATCTGACAAAATATACTTTAAAACAAAGAAGACATAGGGAAGGTCACTATATAATACTAAGGGGATTGTTCCAACAAGAGTATATAACCCTGGTAAACATATTTGCACCCAATACAGGAGAATCTATATTAAAAAATCTTGAGGCCCTGGCCAGTTGCTCAGTGGTTAGAGTGTCGGCCTGTGAACTGAAGGGTCGAGGGATCGATTGCCAGCCAAAGGGCACATGCCATAGTTTCCGGTGTATAAGATGACTTTTTAACCCAGGAAAATCTTCTCAAAAGTCGAGGTCGTCAATGGAGCCGGACGGAGACCTCAAGTGTCTCCGGTCAGCTCCTTTTTGTGCCGCATACAGTCTCTGTACAGACTTTTTAACCCAGGAAAATCTTCTCAAAAGTTGGGGGTTGCCCTAACCAGTTTGGCTCAGTGGATAGAGAATTGGCCTGCAGACTCAAGGGTCCTGGGTTCGATTCCGGTCAAGGGCATGTACCTTGGTTGCGGGCACATCCCCTGTAGGGGGTATGCAGGAGCCAGCTGATTGATGTTTCTCTCTCATCAATGTTTCTAACTCTATCCCTCTCCCTTCCTCTCTGTAAAAAATCAGTAAAATACATTTTTTAAAAAAGTTGGGGGTTGTCTTATACGCCCAGTCGTCTTGTACGCCAGAAAATACAATACCTGAGTTGCAGGTTTGATTCCTGGCACCTGTTGGGATGTTAGTAACAAATCAATGTGTTTCTCTCTCTTTGATATTTTTCTCTTTGCTCCTTTTCTCCCTCCCTTCCATTCTCTCTAAAAAGAATCAATGGAGCCCAGTGGTTGAGCATTGACCTATGAACCAGGAGGTCACAGTTCAATTCCTAGAGAGGATACATGACTGGATTGCAGGCTTAATCCCTGGTAGGGGGCATGCAGGAGGTGGCTGATCAGTGATTCTCTTTCATCATTGATGTTTCTATCTCCCTTCCTTTCTGAAATTACCATGTTTTCTGGCGTATAAGACGACCCCCAACTTTTGAGAAGAATTTAGTGGGTTGAAAAGTCCGGATGGCGACCATATGCGGCACAAAAGGAGCCGACCGGAGACAGTTGCGGTCTCCATCTGGCTCCATTGAAATGAATGGAGTGCGGCCGTTTTTGAGCTCCCCTCACCGTATGCGGCGACCGCAGATTTTCAAGCCCGGCTTGGAAGTTTCAGCACCTGCCCTATAAGACGACCCCTGGCATATAAGACGACCCATGACTTTTGAGAAGATTTTCCTGGGTTAAAAAGTCACCTTATATGCTGGAAAATACGGTACTAAAAATATATTTAAAAGTAAAAACTAAAAAGTCAATGAGAAACATATCCTTGGGTGAGGATTGAAAAAACAACAACACTCTCCTGGAGGACTTGAAAGGAGAGACCTTAAAGCACACACTAGATTAGATTAGGTGGTTGTAATTGACATTTACTGAACATGTTATCCCCAGGCTGCAGAATTACATTCTTCTCAAGTGCACATGGAACATTCTCAAAGATAGACATGTTAGGACACAAAACGAACATTTACAAGTTCAGGGAGGTAGAAATCATATCAGGCATCCTTTTGGATCGTAACGGTATGAAACTAGAAATCAACTACAGTAAAAAAAACCCTGAAAAACATTCAGACACGTGGGTGCTAAATATCATGTTATTAAACAATGAATGGACTACCAATAAGATCAAAGAAGAAATATAAACTTGCTGGAAACAAATGAAAATGAACACACAGCAACACAAAATCTATAGGTCACAGTGAAAGTAGTCCTGTGAGGGGGGGAGTTTTTAGCATTACAGGTATACCTCAAGAAACAATAAACTCAAATAAATGATTTGCTGCAACTAAAAGAATTAGAACAACAAGAAAAACCTAGAGGAAGAGGAAATAAGGAAATAATAAAGATCAGAGAGGATATAAAAGACATACAGACTAAAAACTAAATATAAAAGATCAAGGAAACCAAGAGCAGGTTCCTGGAAAAGATAAGCAAGATTGATGAACCATTAACCAGACTCATCAAGAAAGAGAGGACCCAAATAAATAAAATGAGAAATGAAAGAGTTGAAGTAACAGCTGACACCACAAAAATACAAGAGAATTATGAGAAAATACTGTGAATATCTATATGCCAACAAACTGTGCAACCTGGGCAAATGATCAAATGCCTAGAAACACAATCTTCCAAAAATCAATCAGGAGGAATCAGAAAACCTGAATGGGCTGTTAGGATCTAAATGAAATTGAAGTGATAATAAAAAAAATTCCAGAAAACAAAAGGCCTTGGCCAGATAGATGTACAGGTGAGTTTTACCAAACATTCAGTTTAGAACTAACACCTATCCTCCCCAAACTATTACAAAAAAAAATTGAAGAGGAAGGAACACTTGCAAGCTTATTTTATGAGGTCAGTATTACCCAATTCCAAGGCCAGATAAAGACACTACAAAGAGAAAATTACAGGCCAGTATCCCTGATGAACGCAGATGCGAAAATCCTCAACAAAATATTAGCAAATTGGATCCAGCAATACAATGAAATGATCATATACCATGACAATGTGGGATTTGTTCTGGGAATGTAATGCTGGTACAATATCAGCAAATCAATAAATGTAATTCATCACAAGCAAAATGAAAGATAAAAGTCACATGATCATACCAATAGATGCAGAAAAGGCTGTCAACAAAGTTCAGTGCCCATTTTTGATAAAAACTCAGCAGAGTGGGAATAGGGGGATCACACCTCAACATATGACAGACCTGCAGCTAACATCATACTCAGTGGGCAAAAACTAAAGCCACTTCTCATAAGAACAGGTACAAGAAAAGATGTCTGCTTTCACCACTCTTATTCAGCCTTGTACTGAAAGTCAGAGGAAGAAAAAGAAAATAAAAGCTATCCAAATTGTAAAGGAGGAAGTAAAACTGTCATTATTGGCAGATTATGTAGTACTAGAGGCCCAGTGCGTGAATTAGTGCACGGACTGGGTCTGCTGGTGGGGGAAGGGCTGCAGGAGGTTGGCCAAGTGACCCCGCCAACGATCGGGATTCTGTGGCCAATCGGGGGTGGGGATGGCCGGGGGAGGGGCTTCAGGCGGTTTGGGGGGCCGATTAGGCCCCTTGGCTGCCACAGTGGTTGTTATAGCGACTGACCGGTTGTTCCGGTTGTTCCGTCATTCCATTCGCTTGGCCCTTATATATATATATAGTTTGTGTATAGAAAATCCCAAAGACCCTGTCAAACAAGGAATACATTTAATAAACAAATTTGGCAAAGTTGCAGCATACAAAATTAGCATCCAGAAATCAATGGCATTTTTATGCACCAATAATGAACTCTCAGGAAGAGAAACCAAAAGAACAATCTCATTTACCATTTCAGGAAAGTAAAAAAAAGATACTTAGGAATAAATTTAACCAAGGAGGTAAAAGATCTGTACTCAGAAAACTGTACTCAGGAAATTGAAGATGGATGTAGAGGAAGATGTCCTAGCTGGTTTGGCTCAGTGGATAGAACGTCGGCCTGCAGGCTGAAGGGTCCTGGGTTCATTTCTGGTCAAAGGCATGTACCTTGGTTGTAGGCTCCAGGCCCTGGTCCGGGGCATGCAGGAGGCAACCAATCACTATCTCTCTCTCACATTGGTGTTTCTCTCTGTCTTTTCATCTCCCTTCCACTCTCTAAAAATCAATGGAAAAAATATCCTTGGGTGAGGATTATAAATAAATAAATAGAAAGAAAGTGAGCCAGGTTCGATTCCTGGTCAGGCTTCAAGTTAGACCCTCAGTAGGAGTGTGCAAGAGGCAGCTGACAGATGATTCTCTCTCATCACAGATGTTTCTGTCTCCCTCTACCTTCCTCACTGAAGTCAATAAATACATATACAGAAACAGGCAGAGTGGGTCTTTCAAACTGGGAAACAATTTGAACAAAGCGAGGAAGAGGGAATTCCAGAATAAAGAGTGGGGGAGAATGAATTATGGACGGATGGTTTCTGAGTTGGTGACTATTTAAGGATGGATGAGCTGGTAATGGTGAGCAAAAGGATGTGCTGAGATGAAAAACCAGAAGCTAGGAGAACCACAAGACAGTGGGTTTCATAAAACCAGGCCTAGGGCTGGTCGGCACAATGAAAAGGCTGCTGTAGATATGAGATCATTTTATGGGAAATTAACAGGACACAGTGGTTGACTGTGAAGGGAGGGTTAACTTGACTAATGATTCCACTTTTTAAAAAAATACAATTTATTGATGTTTTTACAGAGAGGAAGGGAGAGGGATAGAGAGTTAGAAACATCAACCAGCTGCCTCCTGCACACAGGGGATGTGCCCGAAACCAAGGTACATGCCCTTGACCGGGATCGAACCTGGGACCCTTCAGTCTTCAGGCCCATACTCTGTCCACTGACCCAAACCGGCCAGGGCTGATTTTGCATTCTTAACTGAGAATTTAGCTTCTCAGATCGCACTGTTGGCACCCCCTCGACGAGCCACTTTCTGAAGCAGGAGGGAAGGCCAGGAGCAATGGTTAGGACTGTGTTTACCTCATTCGCCAGCAGCGCAAGCCGGGCAGGTGCGTGGCGTCTGGTGGTTACCCAGGCGAGGCTTCCTGCGGGCAGTCAGCCCCCATCGCTGCTCTCATCCGGCCGGGAAATGGCAAAGGCTCCAGGTGCGCGTGTCTAATTGGGCACCTCCTTGCTAGATCACAAACCGACAGAAAATACAGGCCCTGCGTCACCGAGCCCAGAGAGCTTTCCTGGGCGCGTGTGCCCTTCAGTGGGCTCTCTGGGCGCCTTCTTGCTGCCCTAACAGCCCACAGGGGGTCTGGGTCGTTGATCTCCTTGGTTCTGCCCGAAAGTTTGTTTTCCAGGTGACTTCTTGATAGGTGAATGCCTGCCCCTTTCCTTTTGTATGGCTTTCTGCTTTTACTATTGGAAATGTTTATCCCAAGATGACCAGCCGGCCAACCGGCCGGCCATGCGCACTGGCCTGGGCGGTGCCCGCGGGGCCTCCGGCCTGTTGGCAGCGGACAGGGCCGGGGGTGCCGTGGGCCCACCTCTGACCGAGGCTCCCTGTGCAGGTGGAGCGGCCCCCCTCTCCGTTCTCCGTGGCCCCGCAGGCGCCCCTGCCCCCGGTGCCTCCGCGACTGGACCTGCTGCAGCAGCGCGTGGCCGGCCCCGCGGGCGCTGGCCTGGGAGCGGCACCTAAGGTAACGCTGCCCGTGGCCCCATGCCCCCTCCGCTGCCGCCCCCTCCGCTGCCGCCCCCTCCGCTGCCCCCTCCGCTGCCCCCGCTGCTGCCTGCCTGGGCGCCGGGGCAGCACTGACTTGCTTCCATCTGCCACAGGCGGCCGGCGCCCTGCATAAGGACAAGCCCCTGCCCGCGCCCCCTACCCTGAGAGACCTGCCGCCGCCGCCCCCCGACCGGCCTTCCTCCGGGGGAGCCGAGGCCCGGCCGCAGAGACGCCCCTTGCCCTGTACTCCCGGCGACTCCCCGTCCAGGGACAAAGTGCCCCCCCTCCCCTCCAGCCGCCCTGGGGAGTCCTGGCTGCCTCGGCCGGTCCCCAGAATGCCTGCCGCCACCCCGAGCCCTGGGGAGCCCTGGGCAGGACGGGAGTTGACCAGCCGGCACTCCCTGCCCTTCTCGCTGCCCTCCACGTCGGCCTCCCCGACGGAGCCCAGAGCAGAGGGGCCGCGGCCTGGGAGCGCCTTCAGTCCGGACGCCTCCGTGGTGAGTCCTGCTTTTGAAACGACGGCCTGTGCTCAGTGGTTAGAGCATCAGTCCCTGTGCGCAGGGTGAAGGGTTCCATTTCTGATCAAGGGCAAGTGCTTGGGTTACAGGTTCGACCCCTGCCCCAGTCGGGGCCATCGATCTCTCTCCTTCTCTCCCTCTCCCTTTCTCCCTCTCCCCTCCTTCTTCCCTTCTTCTAAAAAATGGAAAAAATATCCTTTGGTGAGGATTAATAATAGAAAAAAGAGGAATGCTTCTGGGTGTTTGTGGCGGGTTTTGTATAGGATTCAAAGATAGTGTAGTCCTCCCCTGAAGAATGCGTGTTTTTATAGAGCAGGTAAGGCACGTTTGTAAATACCGCCAGTGTGTGAGGCCCCTCCCACAAGAATTTAAATTTATTCTGTAGGAAATGGGGAGCTTTTGAAAGTCTTAATTTAGTGGAGTGACACGACCAAAATGCCAGTTTAAAGCGATGCCCGCCTGGCGGGTGTGGCTCAGTTGGTGGAACATTGACCCACTCACGGTTGGATACCTGGTCGGGGCACTTAATGGGAGGCAACTGATCAATGTCTCTCTCTCACAGTCTCCCCCTCTCTCCCTCTACCTTTCCCTTCCCTTCTCTCTAAAATAAATAAAAACATGTTTTAATTATAAAGAGATGATTCTAATAATTGTATGTAGAATGGATTGATAAGAGAATGGATTGAAAAAAGACAGGTTAGGGGTCCATTCTATCAGCATGAGGTATGAGGGGTTTGGGACTGAGGGTGGAAGAGGTCTGTCTGTTCACTCTTCAGTTGGTTCAGTTCTGCACTCAACATAAATTCTTGCCTTACAAAGTCTCTATTCTAGTAGGGGACAGACAGAAAATAAAAAAGTAAGTAAGCAGACAGGGTGCTGGACATGGGCAGAAGGGGTATTGGGACAGCGAAGCCAAGACCCGGAGCGTGGGGAGGGGAGCCATGCTAATTGTGGGGGAAGAATTCCAGGATGAAGGGAAAGCAGCCGAGCTTAGGCGAGTGTTTGAGGAATGGCAGCGGGTGGAGCATAGTTGGCGCTAAGTGAGCAGGAAGGAGGATAGCTGTCTATGAGCAGGTGGGGCAGCCAGATGAGGCAGAGCATTGAGAGGGTGAGAAACCAAGACCCAGTGAGTCTGAAAGCAGTCAGTGGGTGGGGACAGGACAGGAAACCCCGAGCGCAAGCACCCCTCAGGCTTTGAACCTGGCTGGAGACATGCTGAATTTGAGGCGAGCTATTGAAGCAAGAATTGACCAGCAGGTAGTTAGAAATCCAAGGGAAAAAATGGCAGTGGAAGTGGGAGGTTGAGGACTGCTGTGGCCAGAAATGATGCAAGGGGAGGGATGACAGGTTTAAGTGGCATCTCAGTGAGAGTTTAGGGTTGACTTTGTGGTGGCGTCAATATAGACAAATAGGTTTTTAAAGCTAGAAATAGTATTTGTGTAGACAATTTTCACAAATATTTCTAGAATTAAGAAAAAATACATACGTTCTTGGCTTGTTTTTTTATCTTTATCTCCCTCATCTCCCTACATTTGAGCTTTTTAGAGCCTAGCACAGCTGTGCTTTTCTTAGATGTCATAACCCAGGTGTGGCCTGGAGCGAGGTCTGTGTCTATGATACTGTTCTTGTTATTGTCAGTAGGTTGAGAAGAGGAGATGCTTAGCTGTATTAAGAAGGTCCTTTTTCAACACTTTTCTTTCCAGAATATGAATAGCAGCCCATTAGCAGGTCCAGAGTGTGAGCACCCCAAAATCAAACCTTCTGCGTCGGCCAGTGCCATTTATTCCCTGGCTGCCAGGTGAGTCTGCAGAGCTGCCTTTCACGTCGTGGAGCTGTCCTTGTAAGGAACTTACCTACAGAAAAGTGACCTCTGACGAGAGTCAAAACGGGTCTGCATTTGCACATACAAAAACTGCCCTGTGTGTGTTTGGACTGTTTCCTTCCACTCTTTTCTGTGTAAATGTACAGAGATGGGTCCTGCTGGGTGAGGTTCATCCATTTCACTACATTTTGTCAAAGAAGCACTTTTGGTTTTTGTTGATTTAAAAAAAGTTAATTTCTTAATTCTTATTTTTAATTTTAATTCTTAATTCTTGGGTACCTGCTTTTTTTGTGGTAAAATATACATGACATTAAATTTTTCATCTGACCTATTTGTCAGTATACAGTTTAGTTTTATTAATTAAATACTTCACACTGTGCAACGCTCACCACCATCTCCATAATTCTTTTCACTTTGTTTAACTTTATACCCATTAACAATAAATCCTCATTTCCCCTCTGCCAGTCCCTGACAGCCACCATTATACTTTTTGTCTTTGTGATTTTAATTACTCTAAATATCTCAAGTAAGTAGAATCATACAGTGTCTGGCTTTTTGTGACTGGCTTATTTCACTCAGCAGAATGTCCTCAAGGTTTGTCATATTGTAGCCTATTGAAGAACACTCCCTTTTAAAGGCTGAATGCTATGCTGTTGTTTGTGTGACATTCTGCTTATCCATTCATTAGTCAGTGGACACTTGGGCTCTTCTTGTTTTAGCTATTGCAAATGACGCTGCCGTGAATATGGGTGAGCAGTTATCTCTTTAAGACCCTACTTTCAGTTATTCTGGGTGTACACCCAGAAGTGGAATTGCTGGGTCATATTGTAATTCTGTTTTTAATTTTTTGAGGCGCCTTCATACTGTTCTTCACAGCAGCAGCTGTACTATTTTACATCCCCAACCACGGTGCACAAAGGTTTCAATTCCTCCAAAATTTTACCAACACTTGTTATTTTCTGTTTTTTATTTTTATTTCTATTTATTTATTTTTAAAATACATTTTTATTGATTTCAGAGTGGAAGGGAGAGAGAGAGAAAGACATAGAAATATCAGTGATGAGAAGGAATCACTGATCGGCTGCCTCCTGCATGCCCCCCAGTGGGAATCGAGCCTGCAGCCCTTCAGTCCGCAGGCTGATCTCTGTCCACTGAGCCACACCAGCTAGGGCTGTTTTTATTTTTTATAGGCAGCCATCCTAATGGGTGTGAGGTGGTATTGCATGGTAATTTTGTTTTGCATTTCCCTGGTGATTAATGATATTATGCATCTTTTCATGTGCTTATTGATCATTCACATATATTTAAAGAAATTTCTATTGAAGGCCATTGCCCATTTTTAAACAACTCTTTATTGTTAAGGGTATTACAGATGTCCCCTCTTTTTCCCCCCATTGCCCCCCTCCACCTGGTTCCCACCCCACCCCAGGACTTCACCCTATTGTCTGTGTCCGTAGGTAATGCATATCTATAATAATAAAAATGTAATATGCTAATTAGATTGGACAGCCAAACGAACTTCCAGACATCCTTCTGGATGAAGCTGGGGCATGAGAGCTGAGGCAAGCCGCTGTGGCTTCGAGGGCCAAGCCCCTTGCACACATTTCGTGCATTGGGCCTCTGGTATGCATATAAAACCTTCGGTTAATCTCTTCCCACCTCCCCTTCTCTGTGAAATTCGTCAATCTGCTCCATGTTTCCATACCTCTGATTCTATTTTATTCAGTTTATTTTGTACGTTAGATTCCTTGTTCATTTATTTTGATTTATAGATTCCATTGTTGATAAATATGTATTTATTGCCATTTTATTGTTCATATTTTTTATCTTTTTCTTCTCCCTCTTCTTAAAGCATACCCTTCAACATTTCATGTAGTACTGGTTTGGCAGTGATAAACTCTAGCTTTATCTTGTCTCTGAAGCTCTTTATCTGGCTTTCAATTCTAAATGATAACTTTGCTGGGTAGAATAATCTTGGTTATAAGTCTTTGCTTTTCATCACTTTGAATGTTTCTTATAACTCCCTTTTGATCTGCAAAGTTTCTGTTGAGAAATCAGCTGACAGTCATTTGGGTGCGCCCTTGTAGGTAACTAACTGCTTTTCTCTTGCTGCTTTTAAGATTCTCTCTTTGTCTTTAACCCTTGGCATTTTAATTATGATGTGTCTTGGTGTGGGCCTCTTTGGATTCCTGTGGGACTCTCTGTGCTTCCTGGACTTGTAAGTCTATTTCTCTCACCAGTGGGGGACTTTTTTTGTCATTATTTCTTCAGATTAGTTTTTAATATTTTGCTCTCTTCTCCTTCTGGCACTCCCATAATGCAAATGTTGTTATGCTTGAATTTGTCCTCAAGGCTCTTTACACTATCTTCATATTTTTGTATTTTTATTCTTTTTTCTCTTCTGCTTGGGTGTTTTTGCTTCTTCATATTCCAAATGATTGATTTGTTTATTTCAATCCTCTCCTGTGGAATCCCTGTAAATTATTCTTTCAGTATATTCAGACTCATCCTTTTTCATGTCTTTGACATTCTCACTAAGATCCTTGAAAGCCTCACTAAATCCCTTGAAGTTCTCTTTGAGTGAACTGAAGCTCTCATGGTCCTTGAGTAACCTTATAAGCATGGTTTTGAACTCTGTATCCAGTAATTTGCTTTCTTCCATTTCTTTCATTTGTGACATATTTTTTGTCTCTGCATTTTGGCTGCTTCTTTGTGTTTGTTTCATGTATTAGGTAGACCTGCTATGTCTCTGGAGTTGGTAGAGTGACCTTGTGTGGTAGGTGTCCTATAGAGACCAGTGGCTCAGCCTCCACAGTCAGCTGGGCACTCTAGGTGCACCTTGTGTGGGCAGTGTGCACAGTCTTAGTTGAGACTTGATTGCTGTTGGTGTCACTGGGAGGAATTGACCTCCAATTGGCTGTGAGGATTGGCTGGGACTACAGTGGGAGAGCTGTAGTGTAGGAGACACCCCTGTGGAGCAGGACTTACTTCAGTGGGGCTTTTGTGCTCATTGAGTCTTCCCCTTGAGTGCATCACTTGTGGATGTGTAGAGTTGTAACCTGGTATGGTCTGAAGCTGTTCACTGGGTGCACTGGCTCTGGGGCCTCCCAGAAGGTGTAAAGTCAGCCACTACCAGAGGCCACTGGGCAGGTGCTACAGAGAGATCTGCAGATGGCTGCTACTTATATTGGGCTTGTGAAGTGCCTATGCGAGGTCGAGCTGTGAAGCAAGGCAGGCTTGTACTAGTGCCGGGTCTTGGCCTTTTATTGACAGGTTTAAGGCACGCTGACTCCATCTGCTGCTAATTTGAGAGGTTTTTAGCAAAGTCTGAAGCCTGAGTGAGGATAGTAAATTGATATGGAAAAGCTGCTGCAAACAACTTGGGTGGGTTGGGGGTCTCAGGGAATCACCAGGGCAGAGTGAACAGTGTGAGACAGGCTGATGGAAACTAAGATATAGTTGCTAGTCAGCTCTGCAACAGGGGAGGTCCCAACACAGGAACAGTGAACCCTGTGAGGACTCCTTGTCTGGGAGAAATCTGCCACTGAGTTCCTGCCCCGATGCCAGACAATCCAGTGTCTCCTTATATGTCCCTGGGTCCTCCAAAGCCACCCAGCACTGAAGCTCAGAGGGATTGTGTCGAGTAAGTTCCTGTACAGGCTCTTTAAGTGGTACTGCTTGGGTCTCCAGCAGCTTCCTTGTCACTCAGCCACAATCCCCACTGGTTTTTACAGCCAAAGTTATGGGGACTTTTCTTCCCAGCTCTGGTACCCTGGGCTGGGGGGGGGCTGGTGTCAGGCTGGGACCCATTCCTCCTCATGGGAGGCCTCTGCAGCCGAGATAACCCTCCCGATTAATAAAAAGGCCACACAGAGGATCGAAAATGGCAGCAGAGTAAGTGGATACTGCACAAACATGCTCCCAGGAACAAGCTGGAATTACTACTAAAATACAGAAAAACTTTCTGAATAATCAGTGGAAGACTCACAGGAGACAGCCCTGATACCTGAGGACCAAAAGTGGAGATTGTCTAGAGACTGGTAGGAGGAGTGGAGACATGAAAGGGCTGGCCAGGCACTGCAGACAGCAACCGAAGTTCCAGAGATACCTCAGCTGTGGGGGGTTGCAACTGAGGACTCTGGGATCTAATCGCCAAGCTGGGTTCCCCAGCAGAGCACCAAATCTGGGGAGGGTACCCACAAAAACTTAAGGAAACAGTGACTGTGAAAAGCAGCAGAGTTGCTGTCTGCCATGGCTTAAAATTCAGGTACCTTCTTAAAGGGCCAACACACAAAATTCCCTATGGAGCCACCCACCTTGTCCTCTGGCAGAAGGAGGGCACAGTGGGTTGGAGCTGAGTGAGCAGAAAGCAGGACTGGGGGCTCCGGGGGGATAGAGCTCAGAAGGCAGACACCCCCAGTTTTCTGGGCTGAGTCATTCCCTCACACAGCAGAGGATGTCTCTGCCAAACAGTTATTTACCTTGCCTGGGGGGAGACAGTTGACTCACCCTATTGGAAAACACCTGTCCTCGGTCATTCTTAAGAGACCAAAAATAACAATTAGCCTCCAGGCAGAAGCCACTGCCTCACCCTGTTGAAAAAACTCGCACCATACCTGAAGACGATTGCCTGGGGGCACTTCATTTGGAATCCTATCTGTCTATAGGCAGGTGGTCTCTGGAGGCTTTGTCTTTGCCTGATCTAATTAGTCAGGAACAGCATTTGACACTGTCCTGCACTGGAGCTTGAGAGGCATAGCAGATCTACCTAATAGTCACAAACTCAAACAAACAACCAAAATGAGGAGACAAAGAAACAACCCCCAATTAAAAGAACTAGAGAATTCTCCAGAAGAGAGCAATGAAGCAGAGGTAAGAAATTTATCTGATACAGAGTTCAGAGTAATGATGGTGAAGATGCTGAACAGCATGAAAAAAGATGTAGTAACTATAAAAAAAAAGAACAGTCTGAGATAAAGTATGACACAGCAAAAATAAAGAACACCTTGGAAGGAATATACAGCCAATTAGGGGAAGCTGAGGATCGAATCAGTGAATTAGAGGACAGGGTTGAAAAAGCCAGAGAACCAAAAAAAAAAAAAAGAAAAAAAAAACAATTAAAAAACAGAAGGACAATTTAAGGGAGCTGTGAGACAACATGAAATATAACAATATTCACATAGGAGGTGTGCCAGAAGAGGCAGAAAGATAGGGTTAGAGAACATGTTTGAATAAATAATGGCAGAAAACTTCCCTAACCTGGTAAATGAAAAAGTCACACAAGTTCATTGAGACACAGGGAACCCCAAGCAAGAAGAACCCAAACCCAGATGCATCATAATTAAAATGCCAAAAATTAAAGACAAAGAGAATCTTAAAGGCAGCAAGAGAAAACTGTTACCTATAAAGGAGTTCCCATAAGGCTGACACCTGATTCCTCATTGAAAACTCTACAGGCCAGGAGGGAATGGCATGAAGTACTCAAGGTAATAAAGAGCAAGGATCTTGAAACCAAGATTACTATATCCAGCAAGGCTATCATTCAAAATAGATGGTGAAATAAAGAGCTGCCCAGACAAAAAGAGGCTAAAAGAGTATAACACCTCCAAGCCAGCATTACAAGAAATGCTAAAGGGATTGGTGTAATGAGAAGAAGAAACAGAGAAACCTTGGCATACAGAATTAAAATGGCAATATATAAGTAAAGTACCTTTCAATAATAACCCTAAATGTAAATGGGTTAAATGCTCCAATCAAAAGGCATAGGGTAGCAGAATAGATACAAAAACATGACCCAACAACATGCTGTCTACAAGAGATGCACCTCAACCAAAGACACACACAGGATGAGAGTGAAGGGATGGGGGGAAAATTTTCCATGTAAATGGAAAAGAAAAAAAATGCTGGAGTAGCAATACTCATATCCAACAAAATAGACTTCAAAATGAAAGCCATCACAAGAGACAGCAAAGGTCACTACATAGTACTAAAGGGATTGATCCAAGAAGAGGATGTAACCTTGGTAAACAGATGGACCCAATATAGGAGCACCTAACTAAAAAAAAGCTTCTAGAGGCCTTTAATGGAGAGATTGACAATAATGCAGTCATAGTAGAGGACTTTAACCCCCTGCTGACTTCACTGGATAGATCTCCCAGACAAAAACTTAGGGAAACAGTGACTCTAAAGGACATACTACATCAGATGGATTTAATTGACATTTATAGAACATTTCTCCCTATTGCAGTGGTATATACATTCTCAAGTGCACATGGGTCATTCACAAATACAGACCACATGTTAAGACACAAAGCAAGTTTCTACAAGTTTAAGAAAATTGAAATCAGCCCTGACTGGTTTGGCTCAGTGGATAGAGCGTCAGCCTGCGTACTCAGGGGTCCCAGATTCGATTCCAGTCAGGGGCATGTGCCCTGGTTGTGGGCGCATCCCCAGTGGGGAGTGTGCGGGAGGCAGCTGATCGATGTTTCTCTCTCATCGATGTTTCTGGCTCTTTATCCTTCTCTCTTCCTCTCTGTGAAAGATCAATAAAATATATTTTTTTAAAAAAGAAAGAAAATTGAAATCATATCAAGCATCTTCTCAGATCACAATGGAATGAAATTAGAAATCAACTACAGTAAAAACACTCAAAAACAGCCCTAGCTGGTTTGGGTCAGTGGATAGAGCGTCAGCCTGCGGAGTGAAGGGTCCCAGGTTCTATTACAATCAAGGGCATGAAAATTTGTGCATTTGGGGGAGGGGGAATCCCCTTAGCTCAGCCTGCACCTTCTCCAATCCAGGACCTCTTGGGGAATGTCCAACTGCCGGTTTAGGCCTGATCCCGGTCACAATCCAGGACCACTGGCTCCTAACCGCTCACCTGCCTGCCTGCCTGATCGCCCCTAACAGTCTCTGCCTGCCAGCCTGATCACCTGTAATTGCCCCCCCTGCAAGCCTGGTTGCCCCTAACTGGTCTGGTTGCCCCTAAATGCTTCCACCTACCAGCCTCGTCACCTGTCCCTGCCCCCCACCCCCGTCATCCTGTTGCTTCCAACACCCCCCCCACCCGCCTGCTTGGTTGCCCCCAACTGCCCCTCCCGCCTGCTGCTGGCCTGGTTGCCCCTAACTGCCTCCCC
>PVJC01020699.1:0-28922 GCA_004026665.1 Murina feae
AGAAAAAAAAAAAAAAAAAAAAAAAAAGGCTGTTTAGGGTTGGAGGGACCAGACTGTCCCAGAGCTGGATGCCTGGTCACCTCTCCCTGGTTTGCTCCTCAGCCCCTACAAAACCACCTCCACCTTCATTGAAGCCTTGGTGAGTGTAATTGAGAGATCCTATGTACTGAATTTAGCAAGTAAAAGCAAGAAAATATAAAAACAGAGCAACCATGCCACTGCTCATTTCTCTCCCTCTGGCATTCTTGAGCCAGTGCAAAACTTCAGGCAGCCTTTCTGGGTGCAGCCTCCCATGGCTGTGGGCTTAGATCTAGATTCCCTGGCTGCCAGCAGTCCTGTGGACCCTCTTCCACAGTCAAGTGTTATGTATGTCCCCAAGGGACGCAGACTTCGTGCAGCACAGTTTCCTTCTAACCCTCAAGTCATGGTAGTTGCATGTCTCTCTCTCCAGCCCAGATCCCCTATCCTACCATTCTCCAGGCATCCTCTGTCCTTTATGGCAATGGATTTTCTCACCAGCTGTGTTTAATTCACCAATTTTTGGTGGATGTTATTCAATTCAACTGTTTCTTCTATCTGCTCTGTGAGAAGGTGCAGGACATGTCTGCCCAATCGGCTGATATTTTGTCTCCTCTGGACAAACTTTTTAGGAGCCTGTGGCCAGGAAGGCTGGAGTCTTGGTGTTCATGGGTTCACAGCCAAGGCAACAGGCCCTGGCTGGTGTGACTGTAGGGTCCTGATGGTGTCCGAGAGCTCCTGGGGTGGAGGTGAGGCTGGGCTCCCAATCACAGCAGCTCTTCCCTTCAAAATGGCGTGGTCTCTGTGGAAGACCCAGCTGCCTGGGGAGAGATTGCAGAGGTAGCAGAGGCTGCCCAGGTATGGGAGCTTGGTCCACCAGCCCTCCAAATTCCTGAATAATACAACTCTCTCTCTCTCTCTTTCTCACCCCCCACACCCTTTTTGTCCATGCACTCCCTTTTTGCTCTCTCACTCACATTTTTTCCCTCACTGCCCCAACTGACTGTATTTTTATTGCTTAGCAAACAAATCCAAGATTGTATCTAATCTAATAAAAAGTAATATGCAAATTGACCATCAACCGGAGACACCCAAGCCATGCCCACCAGCCAATCAGAGCGGCTGTATGCAAATTAATCCAGCCAAGATGGTGGCCGGCAGCCATGGAGCTGGAACAAGCAGGAGGCTTCTGTTGCAACTGCCTGACTAGATCGGCGGGCCTCTGCTCAAGCAATAATGTTTCAATTATAGAAGACACAGAGCTGAAGCAAACAGGAGGCTTCTGTTGCCTGCCTAGGCCTCCACTCAAGGTAACAAAGTTTCAATTTTAAAAGATAAATAAACCCCAGAAACCTGATTCCAGCCAGTCTCGCTGGGACCTTGGGTCAATGGGAGCTGTGGGCAGCCTGAAAACAGCCCTCAGCCTCTCACCCAGGCTAGCCACACCCCCATGGGGTGAGGGTCCCCACTGTGGGCGCTTAGCTAGCCTGCAAACAGCCATCAGCTCCTCACCCAGGCTGGCCAGGCACGCCAGCAGGTGGACATCCCTCAAGGGGTCCCAGACTGGGAGAGGGCACAGGCCGGGCTGAGGGACCCGCCCAAGTGCACAAATTTTTGTGCATCGGACCCCTAGTTTACCTATAATGAAGCAATAGCTTGCTTGGTCAATTTGGTGGAGAGAAGTGCAAAATGGGAAGGGCTTGACCTTGGCCATCTAGTGGTTTAAACTGGAGATGGGAAGTAGGGAGTTGGCATTGGAAGCACAGAGGAGGAAGAATGTGAAGAGAATTGGCTACAGCTTTATGTGAATACATGGGAGGGGGAGCTGACTGTGATTTCCAGTTCAGTTGACATTGAAAATATTTGTAGTTTGAGTGTGTTAGTAAAGCCTCATTTTTCAATAAGTCTTAAAACTATTTTCTCTGTAAGTTCTGCCCCTGCAGAGATTGGTTCTCTTACCTTATAATTCTCAGAAATTAGTGAAACACACAGTTTCAACTTTCTATGTTTCTGTTACTAGTATTTGCTGAAAGCATCCATATGATTGTGTTATTGAAATTGCTCAAGTAAAATTTTTCAGGAAACGGATAAAAGATGTTTGCTTTTCCTTTGATATATGAGGCATGACATAGTAGGAACCAAAGGCCCTTGATTTGATTTATTTCTGCCATGGATAAAGAACAACAAGATTGTTTTGTTGCTTTAGTGAAGGAGAAAATGTTACCCATAGACAAGAAACTATAGGAGAAAAAGTCAAGGGCAACATTGACCCAGCCCAACAACAACTCTCTCCTCTCATAGCTGTCAGTCTGTTAATGTATCTATGAGTCTTCTATTTTGCTAGTTTGTTTATTTTGTTCATTAGATTTCACATATAAATAAAATAATATGATATTTGTCTTCCTCTAACTGGTTTATTTCACTTAGCATAATATTCTCCATTTCCATCCATGCTGTCACAAAAGGTAAGAATTCCTTATTTTGTATGGCCAAGTAGTATTCCATTGTCTAAATGTACCACAGCTTTTTTATCCACTCATCTACTGATTCCAAATTTTGGCTATTATAAATAACACTGCAATGAAAAAGGGGTGCATATATTTTTTTTCCAACTAGTGCTTCAGAAATAAGATAGCTCATGTTAAAAATTAGCCACTTTTTGTCAAAAGGCTCTGAAAACCCCCGAATTCAAATTTCATGTTAGACCTTACCACTAAGTATAGTGGACACAAAGACTGTTTTGCCTGTCTAGCATCTCAATCAAGGTCTATTTCCTTTTGCCAGACTTTCTCAACATGTCTTCAGCTCCATATAAAGAAATACATTTTACTCTAAAATGGAGAAAAGATTGTTACTAAAGTGTGCATATTTTTTGGTCCTAAATTGAATATGAAGTAAGAAATTTGATTTTGTTTCCCCATAACACAATTAACTATGTCTTATAAACTTAGTAAGAACACATAGTAGAAAAGAGATAGCAAAAATTTACATAAAATGCAGACACTTGTAATCTTCAAGGTCTTCACAAAAGTAATCTAGATCATGTTAGTGACATTTCTAATTCATGTTACAGTTAAAATGAATTTATATCAAACGGTAAAGAACCTATCAAATAATTAAATTATTTGTTTATATTTCTATAAGATTTGTGTTTTTTATGATTTTAAACTTATTTAATCTTCACAGCACAAAAACTAGGAAAGGCAGGGAAGATATTTTCTTTTGATGCTTGTTATAATTGATCTGGTAAATGACTGGGCTTAGGTCTGACAGCTAGTAAATGGCAAAGCCAGAACTCAAATCTTTGTGGTCTTTGTACTTCCAGATACAGTGTGCCAAAAATGTGAACGAAGTAAAAGTTCTCTCAGATTTTGTATAGGAATTCAAAATGAGGCTATCACTGATATAAAATGGCACAACTATATTTCATCAGTAGATCTTTTTAATATATTCTAACTTTTATGAAATAACTTGTAAGATAGTAAATACTTTTTTAAATAGAAAATACAGCTTAAATAGTAAAACAATAACACTAGGCAATTTTTTTTTTCAAATTTCATCACGAAATGCCTTGCAAATTGAGAAACTGAAAATCAGATAAAAGCTTAATGACTCTAAGGTGCATAGTGAATTAATATTAAGGAGTTGAAGAATAAATTGTAGTAGGATAGATAGATGTAAGTATTCTTAAATGGAAAAAAGTAAGATAAACAAAAAATAAAACCCTTATTTCAATACCATATATTTTATTCATTTATTTTTCAATAGTAAATATTATATAACTAGGGGCCTAGTGCATGAAATTCATGCACTGGGGCGGGGGGGAGGTTCTCAGCCCAGCCTGTCCCCTCCCACATACTGGGAGCCCTCAGGGGATCTCTTACTGATGGCTTAGGCCTGCTCCCTGCTCCCCTTGGGGAGCGGACCTAAGCTGCAGTCTGGCCTTCCTTTGTGAGAGGAAACCAGGCTAATCAAGGGAAGCCACCAGCCCAATCACCCCTCTGCTGCAGCCACTTCCAGTCACCACAGCCACCAAGGTGTTTTCATCAACACAGACTCCAATTCCTTCATCATGAAGAAATTACAACTTTCTTTAGGCATTTTCAAGATGTGTCTTTCATAAGATATGACATTTCTTTCTTTTTTTTTTTTATCCTCACCTGAGGATATGTTTCTATTAATTTTTAGAGAATGTGGAAGAGAAGGGAAAAACAGAGAAACATCCAAGTGAGAGGAACATTTTGATTGGTTGCCTCCTGCATATGCCCTGACCTGGGCCCTAGCCAGGGAGGAGCCTGCAACCTAGGTGCATGCCCTTGGTTAGAATTGAACCCAGACCCTACAGTCAGCAGGCCAAGGCATTATCTACTGAGTCAAACCAGCCAGGGCAGGATATGAAATTTCTTAGCCCTCCAGCAGTGGACCTTCATTTTTTTCCTCCAGGAATGTGGTGGAAAAACCGTAGATTGTCTTTAGGGATTCTTATTACCCAAGTTACTAAGAATATTACCAGTGGCATACAGAGAGCTTAGCCAATGAGCAGTAAAAAAAGGTGTTTCCTCTGTAGTTCACTCCAAACACCAGCTCCACCCCTGTCCAGGCCTGTAACCTCTGGCCAAGGATGCAGGCCTGGGCAGGGGACCCCCAAGCCCCTCCGATCATCATAGAGCCCAGGCCTCTGTGATCACCGGCTCTGATCTTGCCCCCTACCATCGTCGGCTCTGCCCTTGCCCTACTGGCAGCCTCTGGCCAAGGCTGCAGGCCTGGGCAGGGGACCCACAGGCCCCTGTTTTAACAGTTCCACTGGTGCCCAGGCCCCTGAGATCTCCAGCCTTGCCCTGGCCCAGGCCTAAGGCTTCTGTTCCAGGCCTTATGCCTGGGTAAGGCACCCTCATACCCCTCTGATAACCAGCTCTGCCCCTGCCCATGCCTGAGGCCTCTGGCAAAGGCCTCTGTCCTGGTCAGGGGTCTCCCAGCCCCTTCTGATCACCTGTTTTACCCCTCAGGCCCCCTGCCTCCCCCACCACCTGCCTGGCTAACAGGCCTGATCACTTCAGTGCAGGGCTGAGCTGAACTGGGTGCCGCCATCTTGTGGCTATGGGGGAAGCCATCTTGTGGCTATGGGGATGACCATCTTTGTCACGGAGTGATGCCTAATTTGCATATTACTCTTTTATTAGATAAGATGCTATGAATTCTATAAAATATTATTTTAGACTCACAATTATCAACCATTTAGGCTCTGATAAGTTCTGCAGATGATATCTAATATAATAAAAGAGTAATTGGCAAATTGACCATCACCCAAGACACCTAAGCCATGCCCACCAGCCAAGCCATGCCTCCCAGCCAATCAGAGAGGCTGTATGCAAATTAACCCAGCCAAGATAGAGGCTGGCAGGGCGGCTCTGCATTGGGAGCCTCCGCGTCCGGCATAGCTGTGCTGGGTGTGTCAGCTCAGTGTGGGGGGTCTGGCCCGGGGCCTCCTCAGGGCATCCAGGAGCACTCATCCTGGGTCCGCTGCCTGGCTCTGCCCCCCAGGGGCCTCCTCGGGGCACCCAGAAGCAGCTGTCCTGGGTCCGCTGTGTGGCTCCGCCCCAGGGGCTTCCTCAGGGGTGAGCGGGAGCACCCATCCAGGGTCCACTGCCTTTGTCTGCCCCTCGGGGGCCTCCGCAGGGTGTGCGGGAGCGTCTGCTGCACAGTGCAGAGAATCCGAAGCCAGTCCGCTGCCTGGCTCCACCCCGGGTGTGTTCGCTCAGCAGCAGGGCCCTACCAAGGGATCCTGCACCAGCGTCTGCCCCTGGCTTACTACCCAGCTGTGTGCCAGGTGTGTCCCCTCAGTGGTGGGGACCCACCAGGCGTGTGCGATTGTGGGCCCTCCGGTGGGAAACATCCACACCTGCACTCACCAGCCCTCCCAACCCCCAGTGCATGAACCCTGAAGAGGCTGTGGGCAGCCTGAAAATGGCCCTCAGCCCCTCACCCAGGCTGGCCAGGCATGCCAGCAGGTGGACATCCCCCACCCTGAGGTGTCCCATACTATAAGAGTGCAGAGTCCGGGCTGAGGGACCCCCACCCCCCGAGTGCACAAATTTTTGTGCACCGGGCCTCTAGTTTCTATATAAGTCCATCTGGTTAGCAAAGACTACCTTAATATTTTATAGAATTTAATCATGACAGCATCAAGAATTAGAACTTCCTTTTTAATAGACTAGCTACTTGAGAAAGGGCAAAGCTAATTATGTTGCATGGATTCATAGCATTTAGAACAAGTTGAAATATAAGAAACTTAGAAATTTTTCAAAAGGATGGGTTGGGCCTTGGCCTGTGTGGCTAAGTAGATTGAGTGTCAACCTGTACACTGAAAGGTCACCAGTTCAATTCTGTTCACGGAACCTGCCCAGGTTTTGAGTTTGATTTCCTGTTAGGTGTGTACAGAAGACAACTGATTGATGTTTCACTCTCACATCATGTTTCTTTCTCTCTCTCCCTCTTCCTTCCTCTCTTTATAAAATCAATTTCTTAATAAAGGATGAATGTGATTGTCCCATGACACTTGGTATAGTAGGGATATTTTCAATAGGAAAAACTTTGGATAGCACTTAGTAACATGGACAAACATATGATACATGGCCATGTGGGATGTTAGACTTAACAGGCTGACAACACCCCAGAGCATGGCAGGGCAGTCTAATCTGTGTCCATGGGCCACCATGTCCATGTCTCTGCTGTGTCCCCCTTTGACAGACAGGAATGTGTTTCTGAGTGTTATTTTTCTGCCTTTCTCTTTACTACTATTCTCAATACCATTTGCTCTTTTCTAATAATTATTGTGAGGCCAACCAATTACTTAAGTTAAAGAGTTAGGAATACTAGGCTATTATCAGCAAGAAACTTCAATAACAAATTATAGGGTCTGAGAAGCATGATAAAATGAATCTTTGTTATCACTTCAGTCCCAGGATAGCCTGCTAAGCATTAAAATATTACTCAAAATTAATCAAAAGTCAAGCAAACACTGCAGTTAGTATTTAAATACTTCATTATAATTTTTTTAAATTTAAGTTTCCAACAATTTAAAATTTCAATCATTTTAAATACCCTAAAGATAAGTCAACCTGAAACCAGCAATTCATGGAAAGCCTGAACAAAATCCTTCATATTTCTAAATTATGATATATTTTAGTACTTCTTGGTTGAAGCAGGAAAAATTATCACCATGATAGATTACTTTCCTGAAGCCACTTGTATCTTTTCATTGGAGCTTTTGAGCTTTTAAATCAAAAGAATGAATAGAAACTATGGATTGAAAATATGCTAAAATTTTATGAGAACACTAGCAAGAAAAGATCAGCAGTTGATATGAGATTTCATGAATCCTCCATTCAAAAAAGTTTCATCAGATCAAAAATTCCAAAGCACCATCCTATCTAATAAAAGAGTAATATGCAAATTAGGCATCACTAGATCACAAAGATGGCTACCCCCATAGCCACAAGATGGCGGTGCCCAGTCCAGCTCAGCCCCAGCACTGAAGTGGTCAGGCCTGTTAGCTAGGAAGGTGGCGAGGGAGGCTGGGCCCTGAGGAGAGGAACAGATGATCATAGGGGGCTGGGGGTCACCTGCCCAGGCCAGAGGCCTTCACCAGAGACCTCAGGCATGGGCAAGAGTGGAGCTGGTGATCGGAGGGGGCAAGGGCAGAGCTGGTGATCAGAGGGGTATGAGGGTGCCTTACCCAGGCATAAGGCCTGGGCTAGAGGCCTTAGGCCTGGGAAAGGGCAATGCTGGAGACCATAGAGGCCTGGGCTCTACAGAGCCAGCGATCAGAGGGGCAGTGGTGGAGCTGGTGATTTCAGGGCCTGGGCACCAGTGGAGCCAGCAAAGCAGGGGTCTAGTGGTCTCCTGCCCAGGTCTGTATAGCCCTGGCCAGAGGCTGCCAGTGGGGCAAGGGCAGAGCCAGCGATGGCAGGGGGCGGGATCAGAGCTGGTGATCACAGAGGCCTGGGCTCTGTGAAGCCAGCGATCGGAGGGGCTTAGGGGTCCCATGCCCAGGCCTGCAGACTCAGGTGGAGACTGCAGGCCTGGGCACAGGCAGAACCAGTGATCACAGGGGCGTAGGGGTCCACTGCCCAGGCCTGCATCCTTGGCCAGAGGTTACAGGCCTGGGCAGGGGTGGAGCTGGAATTGGAGGGGCAGGGGTAGAGCCGGTAATCGGAGTGAGCTACAGAGGAAACATCTTTTCTTACCACTCACTGGTTAAGCTCCCTGTATGCCACTGATAATATTCTTAGTAACTTGGGTAATAAGAATCCCTAAAGGTGATCTAGGGTTTTTCCACCACATTCCTGGAGGAAAAAAATGAAGGTCCACTGCTGGAGGGCTAAGAAATGTCAAATCCTACCCTAGCCAGTTAGGTCAGTGCATAATGCCTCGGCCTGCTGGCTGCAGGGTCTGGGTTCAATTCTAACCAAGGGCATGCACCTAGGTTGCAGGCTCCTCCCTGGCCAGGACTCAGGGCAGGGCATATGCAGGAGGCAACCAATCAAAGTGTTCCTCTCACTTTGATGTTTCTCTGTTTTTCTCTTCTCTTCCACATTCTCTAAAAATCAATGGAAACATACCCTTAGGTGAGGAGAAAGAAAGAAAGGAAGGTCATATCTTATGAAAGACACACCTTGAAAATGCCTAAAGAAAGTTGTCATTTTTTTATGGTGAAGGGACTGGAGTCTGTGTTGATGAAAACACCTTGGTGGCTGTGGTAACTGGCAATGGGTGTAGCCGTTGGGTGATGGGGCTGGTGGCTTCCCTTGATTTGCCTGGTTGCCTCCCACAAAGGGAGGCCAAACTGCAGCTTAGGCCCACTCCCCAAGGGGAGCAGGGAGTGGGCCTAAGCCATCAGTAGGACACCCCCTGAGGGTTCCCAATATGTGAGAGGGGGCAGGATGGGCTGAGGAACCCGCTCCCCCAGTGCATGAATTTCTTGCACCGGCCCCTAATCTATTAATACAAAAGCCCAGCAACCCTTATGGTGGAACCATCAGAACAACTGGCTGCTATGACACTCACTAACCACCAGGGGGCATACGCTCAATGCAGGAGCTGTCCCCTGGTGGTCAGTACACTCCCACAGCAGGAACACCGCTCAGCCAGAGTTGGGCTCACAGCTGGCAAGTACAGTAGCTGTGGGGGCAGCCTCGATCACCTCCTTATCAGCACTAAGGATTGGTGAGCTAAGTGGTAAGGAACAACCAGGCAGGCAATTAAGAGTAAGGGGTCCAATTGGGTCTAAACTGGCAGTAGGACATCCCCAGAGGGATTCCAGATTGCAAGAGAGTGTAGGCTCAGCTGAGGGCCCCCCCACACACAAATTTCATGCATTGGGTCTCTAGTGTGATTATAAGAAAGCACATATTTGTATCAATCAAATAATATATAGCATTATTTTGATATCAACTTCCAATTCTTTCTGTCTAAGGACACTTCAGTGTGTTTAGGACATGTATGTCTCCAAATTTTATGAGTTATGTCTCTTTCATGATTCTAATTTTGAATTTCAGTGTTCCAAATTTAATGTCAAGTTTGCCTTGACATTAAAAGGGGGATTCCATGATGCCCAGCCCCTGCAGACACCAAAGTCTGTGAGTACTTAAGTCCCTTATATAAAATCTAGAGGTGCAGTGCACAAAAATGTGTGCACTTGGCAGGGGGCGGTGAAGGGGGCTTCCTTAGCCAGGCCTGTACCCTCTAACAGTCTGGGACCCCTTGGGGGATGTTCACCTGTTGGCTTAGGCCTGCTCCCTGAGAAAATGGGCCTACGCTGGTAGTCAGACATCCCTCTGGCAGCCTGGGAGCCCTCAACGGATGTCCTCTTGCCAGTGGGGAGCAGGCCTAAGCCACAGTCGAACATCCTTAGCATTGCTGAGGAGGCAGGAGAAGCTCCCGCCACCACTGCTGTACTGGCAGCCCTCAGCCTGGCTTGTGGCTGAGCAGAGCTCCCCCTATGAGAGTGAACTGACCACCAGAGTGCAGCTCCTGCATTGAGCGCCTACCCCCTGGTGGTCAGTGTGTGTCATAGTGACCAGTCATTCCCAATTGTTCTGCTGTTAGCATCAATTTACATATTATCCTTTTATTATATAGACTAGAGGTCTGGTGCATAGGTAAGGGCCGGCTGGTTTGCCCTGAAGAGTGTCCTGAATCAGTGTGGGGGTCCTGCTGCGGTGCCTGGCTAGCCTGGGTGAGGGCGTGAGGGCCGTTTTCAGGCTAGCCACAGGTCCTGTTGGGTTGCCTGGCCAGTCTGGCTGAGTGGCTGATGGCTGTTTCCAGGCTGGCCAAGCCCCCCAGTGGGGACACTCACCCCATAAGGGTGTGACCAGCCTGAGTGAGGAGCTAATGGCTGTTTGCAGTCTGGCCACAGTCCCTTCAGGGTGGATGTCCCTACTGGGGGGCCTGGCCAGCCTCAGTGAGGGGCTGAGGACCATTTTCTGGCTGGCCACATCCTCTTCAGGGTGGGGGTTCTTTCTGGGGTGACTGGCCAGACTGGGTGAGGGACTGATGGCTGTTTGCGGCCTGGTCAAGCCCTCCAGTGGAGACCCTCACCCCATGAAGGTGTGGCCAGCCTGGGTGAGGGGCTGATGGCTGTTTACAGGCTGACCACAGCACCTTCAGGGTGGGGGTCCTCACTGAGGTGCCTGGCCAGTCTGGGTGAGGGGCTGATGGTTGATTGCAGGCTGGCCAAGATCTCCAGTGGGGACCCTCATCCCATGAGGGTGTGGTCATCCTGGTTGAAGGGCTGATGGCTGTTTGCAGGCTGGCCAAACCACCTTCAGTGTGAGGGGTCCTGCTGGGGTGCCTGGCCAGCCTGGGTGAGGGGCTGATGGCTGTTTCCAGACTGGCCACAGCCCCTTCAGGGTTGGGGGTTTTGCAGGGGTGCCTGGCCAGAATGGGTGAGTTGCTGATGGCTGTTTGAAGACTGGCCACACCCCAGTCAAGGGTGGGGGTTCTGCTGGGGTGACTGGCCAGTCTGGCTGAGCTGCTGATGGCTATTTGCAGGCTGGCCAAGCCCCCATCAGGGATGCTTACCCCATGAGTGTGTGGCCAGCCTGGGTGAGGAGCTGAGGCCATTTTTTAGCTTGCCACACCTCATTCAGGGTGGAGGGTCCTGCTGCGGTGCCTGGCCAGACTGGTTGAGGGGTTGATGGCTATTTCCAGGCTGGCCACAGACTCTTCAGGGTGGGGGGAGAGTCCTGCTGTGGTGTCTGGCCAGTCTGGCCGAGTTGCTTATGGCTGTTTGCAACCTGACCAAGCCTCTAGCAGGGACCCTGACCCCATGAGGGTGTGGCCATCCTGGTTGAGGGGCTGATGGCTGTTTGCAGGGTAATCACAGCCCCTTCAGGGGGAAGCCCCCACTGGGGTGTCTGGCCAGCCTGGATGAACTGCTGATGGCCATTTTCAGGCTGCCCACACTCAAGTCAAGTTGGGAGGTCCTGCTGAGGTGCCTGGCCAGTCTGGCTGAGTTGCTGATGAATGTTTGCAGGTTGGCCACACCCCCTTCAAGGTGGGAGATCCTGCTGGGATTCCTGGTCAGTCTGGGTGAGGAGCTGATGGCTGTTTGCAGGTTGGCCAAGCGCCCATCGGGAACGCTCACCCCATGAGGGTGTGGCCAGCCTGGATGAGGGGCTGATGGATGTTTGCTGGCTGGCTACAGTCTCTTCAAGTTGGAGGTCCTCACTGGCGTGCCTGGCCAGCCTGGGTAAGGGGCTGATGGCTGTTTGCAGGCTGGCCATAGCCCCTTCAGGGTTGGGGTCCCTGCTGGTGTGCCTGGCCACCCTGGGTGAGGGGCTGGAGGCCATTTTCAGTCTGGCCACATCCTCTTCAGGGTGGGGGTACCCACTGGGGTGCCTTGCCAGTCAGGCTGAGTTTATGATGGCTTTTTGCAGGCTGGCCATGGCCCCATCCATGTTGGGGTTCCCACTGAGGTGCCTGGACAGCCTGGGTTAGGGGCTGTAGGCCATTTTAAGGGTGGCCACACCCTATTCATGGTACGGGGTCCTCTTGGATTGCCTGGCCAGCCTGGGTGAGGGGCTGAGGGCCGTTATCAGGCTGACCACACCTCCTTCTGGGTGGGGGTCCTGCTTGGGTGCCTGACCGGTCTGGCTGAGCTGCTGATGGCTTTTACAGGCTGGCCATAGCCCCTTCAGGGTGAGGATTTCCACTGGGGTGCCTGGCCAGTCTGAGCGAGGGGCTGATGGCTGTTTGAAGGTTGGCCACAACCCCTTCAGAGTGGGGTGCCCTGCTGGTGTGCCTGGCCAGTCTGGCTGAGTTGCTGATGTCTGTTTGCAAGCTGGCCAAGCCCCCAGTGGGGACCCTCACCCCATGAGGGTATGGTCATCCTTGGTGAGGGGCTGATGGCTGTTTGCAGGCTGGCCACGGCCCCCAGTGACCCAAGCTCATATGGAGGCTGGCTGGAAGGAGGTATCTGTGATTTATTTATCTTCTATAATTGAAACTTTGTTGCCTTGAGCAGAGGCCACAGCTGGCCAGGGCAGGCAGGAAGCTTGGCTTCCTTCATTGCTGGAGCAACCAAGACTCCTGCTTGCTTCAGCCCCATGGCTGCCGGCCACCATCTTGGTTGGGTTAATTTGCATATAGTCGCTCTGATTGGCTGGTGGGCATGTTTTGGGGCATAGTGGAGGTGTGGTCAATTTGCATGTTTCTCTTTTATTAGATTAGATGGTATAATATTTGAATATAATTTATGCACATTTTCTTATATACTTTAAATCATTTCTAGGTTATCTATACCAGAATGACCAGAACCAGAATACTACAGCCCTTCACCCAGGCTGGCTTCATCTCCCAGCAGTGATCCCCACCCCAATAAGGGGTGGGGCCAGCCTCTAAACCACTGGTACCTCCTTACCCAGGCAGGCCTTACCTCCCAGTGGGGACCCTCATCCAAGTCAGCTTCACCCCCCAGCAGGGACCTCAACCTCAATGGGGGCATGCCTGGCCTGCAAACCACCAGCAGCCCTTCGCCTGGTCTGGCCTCACCCCCCAGTGAGGCCCTCCACCCTGATGGGGGCATGGCCAGCCTGCAAACCACCCATAGCCCCTCGCCCAGGCTTGCTTCACCTCCCAGCAGGGACTCCCCACCCAGATTTTGGGTCCCCATTAGGGCAGGCCAACCAGTCCCCTCCAGTACACCAGGCCTCTATTCCTTTATAATAAACTAGGGGCCCGGTGCACAAAAATTTGTGCACTCGGGCGGTGGGGGTCCCTCAGCCCGGACTGTGCCCTCTTGCAGTCTGGGACACCTCAGGGGGGAATGTCCACCTGCTGGCATGCCTGGCCAGCCTGGGTGAGGGGCTGAGGGCCATTTTCAGGCTGCCCACAGCCCCTTCAGGGTTTGTGCACTGGGGGTTGGGAGGGCTGGTGAGTACAGGCCTGGACATTTCCCACTGGAGGGCCCACGATTGCACACGCCTGGTGGGCCCCCACCGCTGAGGGGACACACCTGGTGCAGAGCTGGGTGGCGAGCTAGGGGCAGACGCTGGTGCAGGATCCCTCGGTGGAACCCTGCTGCTGAGCAAACATACCCGGGGTGGAGCCGGGCCGCGGACTGGCTTCGGATTCTCCGCACTGTGCAGCAGACACTCCCGCATGCCCTGTGGAGGCCCCTGGGAGGCAGATGAAGGTAGTGGACCCTGGACGGGTGCTCCCGCACACCCCCAAGGAGGCTCCCAGGGCAGAGCCAGGCAGCAGACCCAGGACAGGCATTCCTGGATGCCCCGCGGAGGCTCCTGGGGTGGAGCCAGGCAGCGGACCCAGGACGGGCACTCCTGGATGCCTCAAGGAGGCCCCCGGGGGGCAAAGCCAGGCAGCAGACCCAGGACAGTTGCTCCTGCACACCCCGCAGAGGCCCCCATGCTCCCACATGCCCCAGGGAGGCCCCCGGGGAGGGGGGAGCCAGGCAGTGGACCCAGGACGGGTGCTCCAGGATGCCCCGAGGAGGAGCCAGGCAGCGGACCCAGTATGGTTGCTCCTGCAAGCCCCGTGGAGGACCCGCTCTCCCACACACCTGGTGGAGGCCCCCAGGGGGCAGAGCCAGGCAGTGGACTCAGGATGGGCGCTCCTGGATGCCCCGAGGAGGCCCCAGGCCGGACCCCCCTCCCCACTGAGCTGACACACCTGGCACAGCTATGCCGGCCGCAGAGGCTCCCAATGCAGAGCCACCCTGCCAGCCTCCATATTGGCTGGGTTAATTTGCATATAGCCGCTCTGATTGGCTGGTGGGCATGGCCGTGAGCAGAGGCTCAGCCAGCCTAGGCAGGCAGTTGCAACAGAAGCCTCTGGTTTGCTCTAGCTCCGTAGCTGCTGGCCTCTATCTTGGCTGGGCTAATTTGCATACAGCCACTCTGGTTGGCTGGGAGGCGTGGCTTGGCTGGTGGGTGTGGCTTATGTGTCTTGGGTAATGGTCAATTTGCATATCACTCTTTTATTATTTTAGAAGGGTAATATGCAATTAACCCTAAAGTTGGAATGATCAGAATAACCACTGGACCAGTCACTATTTAGGTTGCACTGACCACCTCCCAGTCCCTTCCCCTGGCCATCAGGCACTGATCACCCCTATAGGAAAGGGGAACCAGGGGTGGATGGCGGTGGGGAGTGGGGTCAGCTATGGGCAGCTCATAAGGTGGCCCTGATCACAGTCCAAGCCTAGGGACCATACCCACATACAAATTTCATGCACTAAGCCTCTAGTCCTATATAATAAAACCCTAATATGCAAATAGACCAAATGGCAGAATGGCCAGCAGAATTATTGGTTGCTATGATATGCCCTGACCACTAGCAGGCAGACGCTCAATGCAGGAGCTGTCCCCAGCCCCCAGATCTTGGCCAGAGGTGGTGGCGGGAGGTGGGGCCAGTGGGCAGGTGGTGCCAGGCTTCCAGCCAACGTGTGTGCCAGTGGGGGCCCCCTGATCACCCTGCTGGTTGCCTTGCAGAGGGAGGTGACTGGCAGTTTTAGTGGGAGGCAGGGTGGCAAGCAGGTGGCACCAGGCCAGCCAAGACAGGTGCAAACAGGGGCCCTGATCACCCTGCCAGTCATGCCACAGATGGGCTCTGATCACCAGCCAGGCCTAGGGACCTTACCCGTTCATGAATTTCATGCACTGGGCCTCTAGTTTATAATATATGCTTAATAAAATGTAAAAGATATATAAGTAGTTGCTATTGTGTATTATTTGTGCAATAATTATAGGAATAAAACCCTAAACTTGTTCAGTGCAGACACAATCGTTGTAAGCCTAACTACATATTGCACACAACAGCAACATTTTAGGTTTTTTCCAAATATTTTTGATTTGTGGTTGGTTGATTTAACAAATGTGGAATCCATGGATACAAAGGGTTAATTATACTTGGGTAGCACTGGCACAGCAATTTCAAGAAAATTCTGTCTCAATTTGCATTTTCATTAAGTTCACAGTTTAAATGCATAATCTGTTTAATTTTTATTTTGCTTTTAATTTGCTCTACAGAGTCCAGAGAAAAATGATAACTAAGGAAAACATGTAACTTTATTCCTTTATAGTGTAGTGTTTATAAAAATGTCTACAAAGTTTGTATCTCAGAGAATATATATATAGACTGCCCTGCCTTTCATGAATAGAACCTGTTTAACCTCATGCCCCTTACCCCACCATAGAGCAAGAATCACAGGCACCTCGTTACCTCATGCTGCACTCTTAAGACCCCTGCTGCCAGGATCAGCGTTGGGAGCACCACTGAATTGATTCCTGTGTCATGAATGTGCTCTCTGTCCCTCATGAAGAGCACCTTCCCATCATCTCTTGTTAATGAATTCGTACCAAGATGTTAGGAAAGGTATTATTCTTTTTTAAGCAAGATATTGCTTAGTCTAAAGAAGTGGAAAATAAAACTTGAGGCTTTGTGGTATGCTGAGAAGAAGATATTTATGAACAAAAAAATAAAAGCATTGCCCTATGTATGTAACTATCCATTCTTTCTCTAAATATCATCTTTAGAAACTCTTCCTGCTGTCCATGACTTGCCCTACTGTGAAGAAGGGTATAATAGTCATTGGTCTCTTCCAAACTTTCATGTTCTTTTCTTTGTAGACACAAAATAAAATTAAGCATTCTCATTTCCTTTAAGTTAGGAAGGATTATGTGACTTGCTTTGTCTCATAAACTATGAGCAGGAGAGTTCTGAGTCATTTTCAAGCAGCACCTCAGTAACCATGCTCCCTTTTCTCCACTTTTGCAACCATGGGAGCACAGAGACAGACCCTTTTAGCCTGGCCTCTGAGTGTGGATGATACGGAGCAAGGCCCCCTCCCCAGTGACTCACAATAAACAAGTAGCATGAGCAAGAAATATGCCTTTGTTGTTGTTATTTTTAAAAATAATATATTTTAATTTATTTCAGAGAGGAAGGGAAAGAGAGAGAGACATAGAAACATCAATGACTGGAGAGAATCATTCATCGGCAGCACCAGCATGCCCAACCCCCCTGGACATGTGCCCTGACCAGGAATTGAACCATAACCTCCTGGTTCAAAGGTTGCTGCTCAACCACTGAGCCATGGCAGCTGGGTTGCTTTTATTGTTTTAAAATAGCAATTTTCAACCTTTTTCATCTCATGACACACATAAACTAATTACTAAAATTCTGTGGCACACCAAAACGTGTATTATATTTTTTACCAATCTGACAAAAAATAGATATAATTTTGATTCATTAACCAATAGCTACTGTTATGTTGGCTGTTATTTTTTTATTTGATAATCTAAGGGAAAAGAGGTAAGTTCCCCTGACTATATAATCAGGTAGTGCATGCTTTAAAAAATCTTGTGGCATACTGGTGAAAATCGCCATTTAAGCCAATGATATTCTGGAGTGGTTTGTCATAACAAAAGCCATCCTATCCTAATTGGATGAATTACATTGAATAAAATGTAAAATTTCTTCAGACAGTTTAAAACTCTTGGTTCCATGTGAGAAGCCTCTTGTCATTCATAAGACAGGTTCTAAATTTATTTGGTTTATTGCAAGCAATTTGAGTTGTTAAGTTCAGGCTTGATATTTGTACTTTATAAATCAACAAGGGTTTTGCTAGTATATATGTTGATGAACAGAGAACTCTGGAAGCTGAGTAGGTAACTAGCTTCCTTTTAGGGTAGACATGTTATCACAGAGAAACAGGGCCAGTCATTTGGTTATAGGATAAGGGATCATTCTAATTTTCCATGCTGGGAGTCGGGGGAGGCATCTGTCAAGATTCATTATTGGGGTAAGAAGTTGCATACAGCTTTGTTGGCTGTCCCAGGAACCGGAGGCAACTTGGCCCTCACATGCTTTGTGTCCCATCTCATTGTTTTCAGTTTTTTGTTGTGTTGTTTTAATATATTTTTATTTATTTCAGAGAGGAAGGGAGAGGAAGAGAGAGAAACATCAACGATGAGAGGGAATCATTGGTTGACTGACTCCTACACATTGGACCGAGCCCACAACCCAGGCATGTGCCCTTGAACAAAATCAAACCTGGGACCCTCCCAGGTTTGATCATCTGTAGGCCAATGCTCTTTCCACTGAGCAAAACCAGCTCAGGCTGCTTTCAGGTTTTTTGCTTGGTTACCCAATGCGGATCCTGATTAGGTTGCACCGAGTTTAATGTGAAAAGCAGTTTCAGTGGATGGTAGGACTGTAGTTCTAAGCAATATTTCAAGTCAGAGATAGAAGCCATTTGGAGGCCTAGAATAGGTAGGAGTTACATAACTTAAAATATAATTGAGGATATAATGATTTTTAAAAAAACAAACACCCTAAAATACACGTGAAAAGGATAAAAGACCATAAGATGTTTTTTCCATTATGTGCTTCTGAAAGGCTAGTATTTTCTCCTTTCTTCTCCCTTCATTATAGTTCCATGTAATTGAATTCCATCTTCTGCTCCATTAACCTTCAAAGAAGCTATGTAACAGGTGCCTCACTCAGGTAATGTCGGGGCCCTATAAAAGTGCATTAACGGTTAGCCATTCATCAATGCATTCAACATTTTTTGAAGGGACTGTCAGTAATTAACGTTGTTAATGTTCAATGTATGAGGAGAATATTAGCTGTAACTCTTACTGACACCTTGAAAATAGGCAACATATTTATTGATCTGACCTTACAAAGTGAACATCTAATCTAGTTAGAGCAACAATTTTGACTCTATTTATAATGTATGCCTACCATTACTTGAGACTTTAAGCTATGGGATTTCTTATAGGCTGATGTTAAATGCTAAACCATAAGTAGACTTTTTTTTTTTTTAAAGTAACCCCTAGTATACAGATGTTTTAATTCCTGCAGTAGCTCATGCGAATAGAATACGGAATCAGAACGGTCTTCACATTCTGGTCAGAAGAGCTGCCACTGTTTTCCCTTAAAAAACAACAACAACAAAAAAAATCTCTGTATAATCTGCTGTATTTATAAAAAAGGCATTCAGTTTAATTTTTTTTTTCTCCAAAGGAGATTAACAGAGCACATGTGATGTAGAGTGCCCCATTTCATGGCTTTTTAAGGACAGTATTCTGATCTCTTAAGCTTAACAAGCAGCTATTTTTTTAAGCTTGAGCAAGCAATAAAAGCACTCCTTCACAGGGCGAGTCTGAAGAGATCAGTCATCTTCACCTTACAGGCGTTCTGCTCAACTTGAAGTAGAACACAGAATCCAGAAAATAAACTTACTGGGCTGAATTAGGGGCAACATACACATCAGATGCTCAACTAATAAAAGCAGTAGGAGAAAATATTTACACATTTTAATACACATAGCATTTTATTTTTTTTCTTGCAGTGTCACTGTGGGTGTGGAAGGTAATCTGTTCAAACATGAGCATCTGCTTGGAAATTTTATTAAAGAATATATATCCTATATAATAAAGAGCTAATATGCTAATAGTTGTGACGCCCTCATGCTGTAATGACCGTTCAGCAGGAGACTGTGTGCGTGGCAGGGCAGAGCTGCTGCTTTGTTCCAGAGATGGGGCAGAAGCAGGGAGGTGCCTGGAGGAGGCGGCACCATCCCTTTGCAGGAAGGGAGAGGCTGAGAGCCCATAGTGCCCCCCTCACCAGTCCTTCACCACCCACCACTCACACTTAGCATGCCCACCTGCCAGGGAAAGGAATGCAGTGCATGTGTTGCCAGGA
This sequence comes from Murina feae, assembly GCA_004026665.1. Classification (NCBI taxonomy): domain Eukaryota; kingdom Metazoa; phylum Chordata; class Mammalia; order Chiroptera; family Vespertilionidae; genus Murina; species Murina feae. The sequence goes on from PVJC01020699.1 coordinate 19,249, forward strand.
AGTGGTGCTCAAAATTCTGCAGCAGGCGGGAGGCTTCCATGCTCTCCTCCAGCTCTATGATGGGGCGGAGCTGTCGCATTGCTCTGGAGATGGAATGGAAGTGGGGAGGCACCCGGAGGATGCAGGACCAGCCCAAGGCGACTTGTGGTGCTTGAAGCAGCCAGAGAAGGCCGGAGGGATCGGGGGCAGGGTCAAGCATGCTCAAGCTCTGGGTGGAGAAGTTAGAGTGTCACAAGGCAGGGTGGTGGGCGGGCGGGCGGGGCATGCACAGGTGGGCAGGGCTGCGCTATTTTGTGCACCAGGTCACTACTATATATATAATCAACATAGACACACGCACACTCGCACACAGGCTCAGGAAAACTAGTGTAATTTTATATCCTCCTGAAAATTTAACTTCCTAAACTTTCCTGATCCAACAAGCTGGTAGTTTTTGAATCTGAACTTCCAGTTGACTGCCCTTCCTGAGATATCCTTTGTGCTCCTTTAATCTTTAAGCAGCTTGCATTTTGCTTAGCTAGTCATCACAGTTTTTTTCTTTTCTCTATTTTGCTGAACAAAAAATTGGGATGTGGCCAACCTCCATGATTCAGAGGACTCAGGAGAGATGTTCTCCTCATAAAATAGTCATTCTGCTTCTTCCGAGAAACCACTGGTGGTGCCTTTTAGGTTGGCATTGTCTTGCTGTCAAATTTCAAAATCGTCTGTATTTTGAGATGGAAAAGCCTCTGAGTTGGGTACACAGACAACTAGCTTAGCTAAGAAAAGAAAGTGAAGGACATCACCACAGCAGAAGCATAAGGACATCTTGAGGAAGGAATTACAATGATCTCCTCAAAGTGTCTAAGCGAAAGAAGTGGCAGCTATTGACATGTCTCATCACAGGTCATTGGTGATATTGCCAGCTTACTGATTCCCCCCCCTACAAATGCTGTTTTCCTACTCTAATAGTGAGCATTTTGTAAGCTTTAAAAGTCAATTATCAAGGTGAATAATCATGTTTCATTTAGGTAAACTAAGTTGAAAACAAAAGGCTAAATCACTGTATAATACCAAATTACAAATACAACCTAAACGCCATCTCAAACAGGATATAAGATGTAATTTTTATTGGCTGTTGACATAGTAAGCAGGCATGAGAAACATGTCAGTTTAAGTGCATTACTTGATTCCAGTGATTAAGTATCTTCTGTGTGTAAGACAATATGCAAGCCACTGTATGTACCATTATATATGTAAATGAAAACCTATAGAAACAATATAGATATTACATAAGTTTACCAGGGCCTTCACAACCGGCATCCTATCTAATAAAAGAGTAATATGCAAATTGACCATCACAAGATGGCTTCCCCCATGTGGTCAAAGATGGCCACCACAAAATGGCCAGCAAGGGAGGGCAGTTGGGAGGGACACAGACCTGCAGGGGAGGACATTTGGGAGGGACCAGGCTGGCAGAGGAAGGCAGTTGTGAGGGATCTAGGCCTGCAGGGGAGGACAGTTGGTGGGGACCAGGCTGTCAGAGGAGGGTAGTTGGGGGGGACCCAGGCCTGCAGGGGAGGGCAATTGGGGGGACCACGCTGGCAGGGGAGTACAGTTGTGGGTGACCCAGGCCTGCAGGGGAGGACAGTTGGGGGGGTACCCAGGCCTGTAGGGGAGGGTAGTTGGGAGGGACCCAGGCCTGCAGGGGAGGGCAATTGGGGGGACCACGCTGGCAGGGGAGGACAGTTGTGGGGTACCCAGGCCTGCAGGGGAGTGCAATTGAGAGGGACCCAGGCCTGTAGGTGACGGAAGTTGTGGAGGACCCAGGCCTGAAGGGGAGGACAATTGGGGGGGAACCACACTGGTAGGGGGAGGGCACTTAGCGGCAATCAGTCCGGCAGGGGAGGACAGTTAGGGGGGACCATCCTGGCAGGTGGAGGGCAGTTAGGGGCAATCTGGCCAGCATAGGAGCAGTTAGGCATTGATCAGGCTGGCTGGGAAGTGGTTAGAGGCAATTAGCAGGCGAGAGGTTGGGAGCCAGCAGTCCTGAATTGTGAAAGGGATGTCTGACTGCCCATTTAGGCTCAATCCCACCAGTGGGATTGAGCCTAAATAGGCAGTTGGATATCCCTTAAGCAGTCCCAGATTGGAAAGGGTGCAGGTTGGTCTGAGGGACATCACCACCAACCCCCACCCCCATGCTGTGCACACATTTCATGCACTGGGCCACTAGTTGATTCAATAATAGTCTTAACTTGAATGAACAATCAAAATTTACTTTCAAAATAATTAAAAGCAGAACCAAAAATGATGTTAAAAAGGAAGATAAGAGCCTTGACTGGTGTGACTTAGTTGGTTGGAACGTCATCTGGTATACTGAAAGGCTGTAGGTTCCATCCATGGTCGGACCAAGTACAGAAAGCAACTGATCAATGTTTTCTCTTGCATCAATGTTTCTCTCTTCTTTTTCCTCTCTCTAGAATCAGTGAGCATATCCTGGGGTGAGGATTAAAGAAAATAGAGAGAGAAAATAGAAACTCTTTAAAATAAAGCTACAAAAGTTAATTTAACACATTGGTTCAGAAAAATGCTGTTGATCATGATTGAATTTAATCACAACTTACAAATACTATACAAATAGTAGATAGTGTAAACACCTGCTATTTACATTGATGGATAGTTATTGTTACCTTGTTCATAACTTTCCCTCTGGGCCTCATTTTCCTAGTGCGTGAAGTGTGGAAGGTGATAATCTCCCTATTCTGTAGAATTAAGGGAAGACTGATTGAAGTAGTGTACATAACACAGTAAGCCAAATGTCCTGGACATAGAAAGTTCTTTCAAAATATAGAATCCAGCCTGGCCAGAGTGGCTCTTGTTTCATTCCACCTTCTTATTCCTATTTCTACGGCTGCCTCCATCCTCTTTTCTAGTAACTCTTTCCTGAATCTCAACCTGCTCATCTGGAGAAAAAGGCGAAGTTGAGTTCTAAATTAACAAAAGAAACACGTATCTATTTGTTCAGTACACCTTTCAGTAAGACCTTCCAAATATCAGCCTACAAGTCTCTTTGCATGCCAACTAGCAGAAAAGCAGTATACACACACACACACACACATAGACACACACACATACAGAGATCTCACATCTCTCTTTTCTCCCAAACCCTGAATGTAATCATTACTATAACTCTGCCAGAATCATGCCTTCCCATCCTCCTTGGGGTCCATACGGCCACCCAGAATGGCCTTTCTGAGCCCTTGTTCTGTATGACCCCTGTGTAGTATTTGGCACTGTGGGCCGCAGAGTCATTTGGAGTATTTCTCTCTGAATAGAGCAGTTGCTCTCAACTGGACTGCAGTGGGGAAGGGAAATTTTGTCCCCCGTGTCCATAGACATTTTGATTAACTCAACAAAGGAGTGCTACTGCCTCAAGTAGTCGGAGGCTAAGGGCGCTGCTAAATATCCTCCAATGCATAGCTAGCTGCCCCCTCACTGACAAAGAATTATCCAGCCCACATGTTAATAGTGCCAAGGTTGAAAAATCCTTCAGACAGGGCCAAATGGGAGAGAATTATTGACATTTTTTGTGGATCAAACTCCAAATAGGTCTATGTGGTTAAATTGCCATAATTGGGTTAAATTCATTCCACCTCTATTTTTCACGTTGGCATCTGGAACCCAGGAGTTTGATACAATGGTATAAGCAGCAGAGAGAGCACATTGAGGCCAGGCTCTGGGTGTGTGTAAGAACATAACATTAGGTGCTATCTACCAGCTACAAGTTTTTATGAGGTTTTTGGTCTAGATGCTTTTCAAAATGCTTTTCATCTGCTTGCCATGATGTTCAGATTGTTGGTAGTATTTTTATTAGAAGTGCTCAAAATACAGTTTCACGAATCTAATGACAGGGAATTTTCCAAAAAAGAGATTTGTGCTCCCATTTCTCCTCATGTCTGGCTTGGTTTATAAGAACAGAATTCAGTTTCCTGGTCATCACTACTCAGGCATAAGGGATTTTTAGAAGTAGTCAGTTGCAGACTTATGAGAACAAAATCCTATATAATAAAAAAGAAACATGCAAATTGACTGTTACCACCAGCCAATCAGAGTGGCTGTATGCAAATTAACCCAGCCAAGATGGAGCCCAACAGCCATGGAGCTAGAGCAAACCAAAGGCTTCTGTTACAACTGCCTGCCTAGGCTGGCTGAACCTCTGCTCACAGCCACGCCCACCAGCCAATCAGAGCGGCTGTATGCAAATTAACCCAGCCAAGATGGAGGCTGGCAGGGCGGCTCTGCACTGGGAGCCTCCATGGCTGGCCGGCATAGCTGTGCCAGGTGTGTCAGCTCAGTGGGAGGGGGAGTCTGGCCTGGGGCCTCCTCGGGGCGTCCAGGAGCAGCTGTCCTGGGTCCGCTGCCTAGCTCCGCCCCCGGGAGCCTCCAAGGGGTATCCAGGAGTGCCTGTCCCGGGTCCACTGCCTGGCTCCACCCCCTGGGGGCCTCCCCGGGGCATGCAGGAGCACGGGGCCTCTGCAGGGTGTGCAGGAGCAGCCGTTCTGGGTCTGTTGCCTGGCTTTGCCCCCCCCGGGGGCCTCTGCGGGACATCCAGGAATGCCTGTCCTGGGTCCACTGCCTGGCTCTGCCCTGAGGGCCTCCGCAGGGCGTGCGGGAGCGTCTGCTGCACAGTGCAGGGTCCGCTACCTTCATCCGCCTCCCAGGGGCCTCCACAGGGCGTGCGGGAGCGTCTGCTGCACAGTGCGGAGAATCCGAAGCCAGTCCACTGCCCGGCTCCACCCCGGGTGTGTTTGCTCAACAGCAGGGCCCCACCAAGGGATTCTGCACCAGCGTCCGCCCCTGGCTTGCCACCCAACTCTGTGCCAGGTGTGTCCCCTCAGCAGTGGGGGCCCACCTGGCATGTGCAATCGTGGGCCCTCTGGTGGGAAACGTCCAGGCCTGCACTCACCAGCCCTCCCACCCCCCAGTGCACAAACCCTGAAGGGGCTGTGGACAGCCTAAAAATGGCCCTCAGCCCCTGACCCAGGCTGGCCAGGCATGCCAAGCAGGTGGACATCCTCCTCGAGGTGTTCCAGACTGCAAGAGGGCACAGGCTGGGCTGAGAGACTTCCACCCTCCGAGTGCACAAACTTTTGTGCACTGGGCCCCTAGTTTATTATATGTGGAATATATGAAAAAATACTCAGTAGAGCACAGGAAACTGAAACTTAATTCTTGATACAAAAATTGCACATTCAAATATTCAAATATTTTTAAATAAGATATAATCTTTCCATTTTGATTCCAGAAATTGACATCAACAAATCTCTATTCTGAATTCCATGGTCCTTCTCAATTTCAGTACCTTTTCCAAAAGAAAAGGTTCCTACCTACCTTCAAGTTGCATTTCCTACTAATTTTGTTTAGGAATCCTTATTTTATTCAAATCTATGTAACTATAGTTTTAAAAAATATTTAGTCTGTTCTCAAGAGTCTCTCTGAAGTACAAGACTTATACAATAAGAAAACTACTAAAATGTAAATTCAATGCAATGAAGGCCAATAATTTTAATTATTTTACATAGGCAGTACTATAGTGTTAACTTTTACTAACAGTGCCTACAATAAAAATTGTCCTTTGTACAAAGTGGAAAAAATGAGTTTCATTCAAGGAAAAAAATATATGTTAACAGACTCTGATACATGGATCTGATCCACCATGAAATTCAGCCTTTTAGTCAAGTAGTGAAAGCTTGCCAAAATGTCAAAATATGTTAACAACACTTTTCTTCACCTACTTCATGGCCTTCTGACAAATCCTATAGGACATGGGGCATTTAACAATCTCCATTTTTATTACAACTTCACTTACAATTAGAATCAATTCTACAAAGTTGACTTATGTGTGATCATATTTAATACTAAAGAAGCCTCATCAAGATTCCCTTCTTTCACAAATGTCCTGAGGACATCAATTTCTTTTTTGTCCTGTGTTGTAGAAATGCCTTATTCTCCAAAACTTTTACTGTTCTACCCAATTTTTTATTTCTTAACTTCTTATTGCTGTTGTTTTCTTTTTTCATCCGAAATCCTCTCCCTCCCATGAAGTTCATTTTACCCCAGCTGTGGTATACCATAGGGATTAAGAGCTTACAGCTTTGGAATCAGACATTTTTGGATCTTAGTCCACAATTTGATATTTACTTCTTGGTACTTGAGGCTTGGTACTTGATTCAGCAAGATGGTTGTTTCTTCTTAAAGCATTGCATGCATGTTTCAAGCTAAAAGAAAAGAAAAGACCAAAAGTTAAAGTCCTTAGCCAGGCGTTATCTCAGATAGATGCTTCTTTCAGGGACCTTTGCTTATACGTTGGCTAAACAATACCATTTCTAGGTTAAGGAAGGACTTGGAATTGGCTTTTTTGTTCCCCCTATTCATATTAGAGGAAATGGAAGGACTGAGAAAGAAGGACTTTGTAAGAATTCTCGCTGAGTCTTCCTTCACTCTTTGCCATGGGAGGTGTAGGAGGTGTGTGGGAGTTCCACCAATGCAGAAGGCTTGATATGAGACTTTTATTCATTTGTTAACTTTCAGCATACTGCCATGTATTTAAACGTATGTACTCTTGGTTAGTGTATTTATGCCTTATCTTATAATAGAATGAAATCTTACATGAAAGATGTCCCAAAAGTGATTCTTGCAAGGAAACCATAATATGAAGATACTAGTAATAATTAAGAAAACACAAGCTACAAGAGAAGTTATTATCACACACGTTCTGTGATAAAAATGATCATATTCCAAACAAATCATACTAGAAGTCAGGAAAAACATGGTGAAATTATCCAAAAGATTTAAGAATGAACATAAATAGATACAGAGGCAGAACAGCATTGAACAGACTATCAAACTACAGCTGGAAGGCTGGGGAAGGTTGGGGGGGGGAGTTAAGAGATCAACTGAAGGACTTGTATGCATGCATATAAGCACAATCAATGGACACAAGACATTGGGGAGTAGGGGAAGAGGGGGAAGGTCAAGGGAAAAAATGGAGGCTTATCTAACACTCTTTGTAATACTTTAAACAATAAAACAAAATTTAAAAAAAAGAATGAACCACATCTTAACTGTATATGGGATCTTGAAATACCTAGCATGACACCATTATGATTTGTCTGAAAACACTCAGAATTTAAAACATATAATAAGCACCATGAACACAGGACATAAAAAGAAACCTCTTCAACTTTTTTTTTTTTTTAGCAATGTTTGATTTATGGGATTTTTTGTCTATTAAACTTTTCAATGAATTTTATAAACATTTAGAATTTCCTTTTGACATTTTCTTACCTAACAGAAAAAGACAGAGAGACATCAATAGAGAAACACTTATTCCTTTTCCGCAGCAATGTTGGCTGAAATGATATATGGAAAATAATATGGTGATAAACTAAAGTGCATTTCTCTGTCAGCAGGTACTATTAAAAAACTCATAAGAGAAAACATTGCTGCTGCAGAGTTGGATAAGATAGCATTTGGATAAATTATCCAGTGTGGGAGAATGGCTACAGAGTTGGATAAAAGTTAAAATGTTCTCAGCTTTAGACCTTTTTTCAGATTCTTTTTCAATAATGATTACACAAATAATTGCATCTTTTGAACCACTAAAGGAATTAGCTCAAAATTACAATGGCTTAATATATCAAAAGTTTATTTCATGCTCACACTAGGTTTTCAACAGATCTAATGGTTTCTTCCCAAGAGAGCTATCTCCCAAGCAATGACCTAAAGATCTAATGTGCTTTCACTCGTGTGCTCTATCATCTCAGCATAGGCTGCCAGGTCACTATAGCACAGCGATTTTCAACCTTTTTCATCATTGTACACATAAACTAATTACTACAATTCTGTGGCACAACAAATAATACATATGTATATATATTTGCCAATCTGTCACACACACAAAAAGATAGATTTTTTAAAAAATTTGACAGTCTAAGGGAAAAGAGGTTAGCGCCCTTGACTAAATAGTCATGTATTGTATGTTTTAAAAATTCCTGTGGCACATCAGTTGAAAATCACTGCTGTAGTAGGAAAAGACAAGGATGGGTTTTCACGCAGGGGCTTCTTACAGCCTTGGGCAGGAAATGACTCAGGTCACTTCCACTTATTTTAGATTTGCTGGGAGGACTTGATGGCTTCATTAATGCCAAGATGGTGGGAAACATAGCTTCCTCTGTGCCCAGCATAGAGGAGAGAAATGGATACCAATGACCACCAGTAATATTTTCGACATTTAAGCAACATAAATTTTAAAGAAAGGAATATATAACTGTAAACATTATGGAACAGTTTCTTTGATAAAACAAGAACAAGATTCCAAGGCAAGATTATGAGATAGCACTACGTGTGAAATTCATTTTCAGCATATTTCACAGACAATAAATTTTAGCAATGTGGTTGAAGCCAGGACATCACTGGTGAAATTAATTTTAAAATACAAAGCATTCTTTGTTAAAATGATTATGTTTTCCATTGAATTATCCCAGCACCTTTACAGAATATCAATTGACCATATTTGTGTGGGTTTCTTTATGGACTGCATTATGCCTTTGATTCATGTGTTGACCTTTGCACCAGTTTCTGATGATTTCAACAAGAAAGGAAATCAAACCATGGAAGCAGGGGAAACCATATAAAAATTTCAGTAGTCCAAGCAAGAAATTATGATGTCCTGAGATAAGTGGTAGCATCAAAATTGAAAATAATTGTTCAGAGTCTGAAAATATTTTAAAAAGAGCACACAAGATTTGCTTAAAGGTGCAATATAGAGTGTGAGTGAATGTGGAGGTAAAAGAGCAAAGTCAAGAATTTAAACCTAAGTAATTATAAGAAAGCTTCTTTTCTAATACTGGAAACACTAGAGGAGGGGCAGGTTTGAGATCAATAAAAAGACATGTCCAGTTGAGGGGACATTAAGTTTCATAGTCCTCAAAGAGTGGAGTGGAGTAGAGATATCAAGTAGCCATATTTTTTTGTGTGTGTCTGTGTTTTTTGAGACCAAATTTTAGGATAGAAATTTTTGCTGAAAATATATATTTAGGAATCCTTACCAAAGTGATACTATTAAAATTCATGGGGCTGAAAGGAGTAATCTAAAATATCTATACAAAACAGATGTGTGAGACTAAAACCTGGGCATACAAATGTTTAGAGGTCTGGAAGCTGGGTATTTAGAAAGGTATCTAACAAATCATAGGAAGTTATATGGAAAAGAGAAGAGAATGGTATTCTGAAGACCAAATAAAGAGTCAGCCATTGATAGTGTGTCTATTAAGTTGTTTCCATTCTCATCTCATAGAAAAGGTTCCATTTCCTTTAAAACCCAGAAGGGAAATTGCTAAATCATATGGTAGATTTATTTTTAATTTTTGAGGAATTTTTATATTGTTTTCCATAGTAGTTGGACTAATTTATGTTCCTACCAACAGTGTATGAGTTCCCATCAGTGGATGACTAGATAAAAAGATATGGTATCTATACTAATAAAATAGAAACATGCAAATTGGTGTCACTCTGCTATGCCTCAGACCACAGCCACCAGACAATCAGAGCAACTATATGCAAATTAACCCAACCAAGATGGCAGGTGGCAGCCATGGAGCTGGAGCAGGCAGGAGGCTTGGTTGCCTGGC
>PVJC01020700.1:0-28897 GCA_004026665.1 Murina feae
GGACCCAGGCCTGTAGGGGAGGGCAGTTGGGGGGGACCCAGACCTGAAGGGGAAGACAGTTTGCAGGGACCATCCTGGCAGGAGGAGGGCAGTTAGGGCAATCAGGCCAGCACAGGAGCAGTTAGGCATTGATCAGGCTGACAGTGGAGTGGTTAGGGGCAATCAGCAGGCGAGAGGTTGGGAGCCAGCAGTCCTGGATTGTGAAAGGGATATCCAACCGCCCGTTTAGGCCCGATCCCACCGGTCCCACTGGACATCCCTCAAGGGGTCCCAGATTGGAAGGGGTGCAGGTTGGGCTGAGGGACACCACCCCCACCCCCCACTCCCACTCCGTGCATGAATTTCGTGCAATGGGCTTCTAGTATTTTATATTTGTGACACATCTCATAGATAAACAGCTCCTACCCTATATAATAAAAGTTTAGTATGCTAATGCTAGGTGTCATTTGTCCAACCAATCTAAGCGTTCTTACGCTAATGATATGCTAAGGCCACTCAACCACTTGCTATGACATGCACTGACCAACCAGGGGGCATACGCTCTGACCAGTAGGTTAACCTGCTGGGGTCTGGCTGATCAGGAATGAGTGAGATGTGCCAGACATGCCCTGGAGCCCTCTCGCAGTCCCTCCCCAGCTGGCCAACCTCCCGTGTTTCTTCTGACCCCAATTTTGCACCGGTGGGGTTCCTCAGCCTGGCCTGTGTCCTCTGGCAATCCAGGACCCCTCAGGGGATATCAGAGATCTGATTTCAGCCCAATTCCTCAGCCAGGCCAAGGGTCCCCACTAGTGCACAAATTTGTGCACTGGGCCTCTAGTGAATCAATAAAAGCATTAGAAAAAATAATTTTCTAAAAAGAAAATAGAAATGGCTTTTAATCACAGAAAGAAACTCAACCTTTAATAAAATATAAGAAATGCAAATAAAACAATGAGATACTATTTTTAAAAATTCTTATTGATTGACAAAATCAAACGTTTTCTAGCTCACATGGTTGCAAGGGACTTGGGGAGACAATTGCTAACACTGTAACTTGTGAGATTGTGAACTGGTGTAAGTTCTGTGAAGGGCAATTTGGTAAGATTTAACCAAACTCCAAATGTAGATTCTTGAGAACTAACAAGATCACTTGTAGGAATTTATGCCATGGATATACTCGCTCTTGTGCAAAATTCTGTATATATGAAAGGATATTCATTGCAGCATTGTTTGTAATAGCAATGGATTAGAAATATCTGAAATGTCTTAACATTTTTGAATTAGCTGAGTAAACACAGAAAGTTCATATAATGAAATGTTAAAGACGCTAAAAAAGAAAGGTACATTTCGCCCTGAGTGGTTTGGCTCAGTGGATAGAGCGTTGGCCTGCAGACTCAAGAGTCCCAGGTTCAATTCCAGTCAAGGGCATATACCTTGGTTGCGGGCACATCCCCAGTAGGGGGCGTGCAGGAGGCAGCTGGTCGATGTTTCTCTCTCATCAATGTTTCTAACTATCTCTCTTCCTTCCTCTCTGTAAAAAAAAATCAATAAAATATATTTTTAAAAAAGAAAGAAGGAAAAGAAAAAAAGGTACATTTCTATGTGTATTGAAATAGAACTTATTCCAAAACATGTAATTGAATAAATATATAAACAGATAAGGTGCAGACCCATGTGTATCTTATGCTACCATCTATACTAATAAAAGTCTAAGTGGCCCTTGCACCCTCATGTCATCACAAGATGGCCACCCCCACATTGTCACAAGATGACCAGAAAGAGAGGGCAGTTGGGGCCATTGGGCTAGCAGAGGAGGGCAGTTGGGAGTGACCAAGCTGTCAGGGGAGGGCAGTTGGGGGCGATCAGGCCTGCAGGGGAATAGTTAGGGGGTGATCAGGTTGGCAGACAGAAGTGGTTAGGGGCAATCAGGCAGGCAGGCAGGCAAGTGGTTAGGAGCCAGCAGTCCCAGATTATGAGTTTGACATCTCCGAGGGGTCCCAGATTGGAGAGGGTGCAGGCTGGGTCGAGGAACAGCACCCACCCTACCCCCCAGTGCACGAATTTCATGCACTGGGCCTCTAGTATAAAAAATATTAGCATGTAAATAGACATATAGAATACTTGTGGATAAATACATGGGAAACTTGTAACATAGCAGCATCTAGGGAGATGAACCAGGGGGCTGGGAAATAATGGTAGGAGGGAGACTGCAGACCTATTCATGCTTTTTGAATTGTGTGCTTTATGTATGTATTAGAATCAAAGCAATAAATTAAGTATTCGTCTTAAAAGAGCAACGACTAAGTCAATTCACAAAGGCATGAAGAAACAATTTTCCTTATTTTTCACTTTATTGGAGCTAGTTTTAGAAAACTATTCATTTGACATTCCCATAAAAAGAATTAATAGGTTCAAACGAATCAATGTCCATTTATCTTTTTCTCATTTGAGCTTGTCAGATTTCAGACGTGCAAATTTCCTGAGAACAAAAAACAGTATTTGCTTTGACTTGCATTCTGAAATGGGTCATTCCTTTAAAAAGTTGATTTCATCTGACATTGTTAAACACTTGAACTGCTGTTAGGTCATCTGTAGCCTGATTAACACTAATTGATGTATTGAATGGCAGGGTTACTAATGTATTTAGTTGCTCACTACAATATCTGAGCTTGGCCAACATCCCAGGTTTGGGTATATGGTGGGATCATAAGCATCTCTGTTGAATTAAATGCCTGTTATTACCACCACCCTCACTTTGGGCTCATTCTCAGAATCTGGTTTTTGAAAGCTTTAGTTGAAAAAAAATGCAAGCTTTGCACAAACTTTAATCTTGTGGGAGAATAGGAGGGTCACATTGTAATTGTCAATTGCTATCATGAAGAGTGTAATTGGTTTGATAACAAGAAAAAATGTTTTTCAGTGAAATGCCTAAGGGAGTATGTTGTTATTCATCTCCCCAAATGGAAGATGTACCTGCTGCCTTTGAAAGCTCAGTTCCTCTCCCTGAGCATAAACAAGCAGACCTCAGCACTTTTTCTTCTCCCCACCTTGTTTGCACAAAACATCTTATCTTTATGCAGTTTCAAGTTAACTTTTTTATTGTGTTGTTTTAGATGAAAATTTAGATCTTTAAAAAATAAGTTCTAACCTGGCTGGTGTGGCTCAGTGGTTGAGCATCGACCTATGAATCAGGAGGTCATGGTTTGATTCAGGTCAGGACACATACCTGGGTTTAGTGCTCAATCCCCAGTAGGGGGCATGCAGGAGGCAGCCACCAATGATTCTCTTTCATCATTTATGTTTCTATCTCTCCCTCTCCCTTCCTCTGAAATCAATAAAAATAGACTAAATAAACTAAAATATAAGTTCTAAATTTTTTCCCAAATCTAAAGGCATACTCTGAATAACAAAACATGCCTTCTCTTGCTGTTCTAACCCTGACTCCCATATTGATGCTTATTTGTTTATAGTAAAAGCTGGAGGGAAGCGAATTTCAAAAAAACAAGAAATTGGCGTCTTGGAGAGACACACCAAAAAAACAGGATCCGAGAAAACAAGGTAGGGGACTGCTTGATTTCCTTTCCTGTGTCACCTCGAGGAGTTTTCAGTGTCTCTTCTTCCAGAAGTCAGAGGCCTCCCAGCCGCCCTAGGCTTTTGCTAAGCAGGGTTACAGACAGCCGCTAAGGTGGGGCGTGGTGGGGGTCAGGATCCGTGGTGATGCAGACTGGAGGTGGAAGGCGGACCTTCTGGAGGACTCTTTCTGGGCCCCCATCACTAACCCCACCCATTCATTCTCCTGCTCGCCAAGTCCAGCCCAACTGTCTTGTACTTAAAGGACACAACCCTAAAAGCATTCAGACCTGATGCACATCCCTTTGTCCTATTTTCACATTAGCCTTTGAAATAGTGCCCCTAGACTGCCCTATTTTCATAGTATGCTTTCTGCTGAAGCAAATCTCCTGAATTAAAAATAAATGCTTTTCAGTTGTTATTTTTAATTCATCACTCAATTATTTAGAACTATGAATGGCTACTACTGTATTTGGCATAGCACGAGGGCCTAAAGATACTGAGGCTGGCTTCTCCATGCCCCTTCCACTGTAACCCTGACACAATGCACTATTCCCAGAGCTAAGCAGAGAGCAGACACACCAATGGCCCAGCCACTCTATGCCTTAGTTAAGGGAAACGTGTGGAACTGGCTTCTCCAAGAAGTGTAATGATGGTGCTTCAGAGACTATTTCAAGGTGGTTTCCATAAATGAGTTGGTATTTGAAAGAGCTGATTAGATGCTCAAGGTACCTCCTTAAGAGTTAAAATGGCAGCAGTCTCAGAAGGAAAATATGGAGGGAAATGGATATGGACTTTCTCTGCCTCTTTCATATGACACATTTTTAGAGCCCTTTTAAAGTTTCCTTTCTGATTTCTGTGGAGGAGATTGTTTGGGGGATCTTTTCTACATTAAAATAAAATACTCACTAGCCCCTTTAGCAGTGTTTGTTTCTCCGATACCAGAAAATAATCATCACATAAGGAAAGCGATGCTTGTGAGTCCTGTCCAGTGACCCAGCTTGGAGGCCCGCTCCTGGAATAGAGAGAGCACTCTGTGCATGATAACAGATGGTTGTTGAGTCACAAGCTGATTGATTTGGAAAGTGTGCTCTGTTACTAAGACCTGACTTAAGCATAAGCCCTGTTTATATAACACACCTGGGTCAGGGGCTCAGCAACTACAGCCATAGCTTGGAAATGACCTTCTAGTTGGCTGCCAGATTTCTCTGCTATTTCTCTGCACCTCAGAAACAGGAGGGCTTACTGTTAATTCCAACGTCAGCTGAACAGTGAAGGAAGAGGAGTTGCCTAGAGAGTAATAAAGTGGTGATTGGACCCCTCTTTTAAAAATGCAGGGTTTTTTTAAAAAAATAATAGTCATTAAAAGATGGGAATTGGACTACTACAGAACTTAAACAGCGAGAAATCAACCTCTCTCCCTGTTTGTCAGGGATAGATATGGGTAGGTAGGACCTAAAGCTGATAGAACTTGGGTGCTATTTTTAAAAGATAATAAAAGAAGTTACCTGTTAAAAAAATAAAAAATAAATAAAAGTAATTACCAATGTGAAATGGCCAGGGCCTTCCCTGTGCAGGGAGCGGCGGTGCAGCTGCAGCTTCACTGGCTCCACCATCAGTTCGCCCCTGCCCTCGCCTCTGCTCCAGGAGTGTGTGCACGGGATGGGAGTGCCTCGTGTTCCTTGTCTTCATGGACAAACAGTCCCCTTACATCTTCTTGGAGAATAGCTTTTGAAAAAATAGACCCTGGAAAATAAGTTTCTAGGCATCATCAATCTATGTCTGTTTCCTAATAACGTGCACCAACCAACACAACCCATCCAGAAAAAGAAACTATGTCGAGCGCAGAGTTTCTGTCAAGAAACTGTACTGCAGGCTCGTCCCTGATTGAAACCCTCCTACAAAATAACTTGACCTCGGAGGAAGCCAGACACAATAGAGCACATGCCTTATCATTCATGTTATGAAGTTCACAAGCCGTCAAAACGAATCTATGGGGCTATAAGTCAAGGTAGTGATTATCCTTAAGGGCAGCTGGTTAGACTAGGGCTTTAAGTATCTGAATATATGCTAAGCCATGTACTAATAGTAGGTGCACTTTTCTGCATATGTCATATACTCCAATGAAAAGTTCAAAAGCAAAAGTAATAATAAGTTGGCCTATAAGGCTTGTCGTGACACGTGGGCACAGAGGCAGGGTTGTTTGTCTTTCAGATGTAGCCAAGCAGAGTGACATTTAAAAGCCAAGTAGAGCCCTGGCTGGTTTGGCTCAGTGGATAGAGCGTCGGCCTGGGGACTGAAGGGTCCCAGGTTCGATTCTGGTCAAGGGCACATTCCCAGTAGGGGGTGTGCAGGAGGCAGCTGATCAGTGTTTCTCGCTCATCGATGTTTCTCTCTGTCCCTCTCCTTTCATCTCTGTAAAAGATCAATAAAATATATTTTTTAAAAAAAAGCCAAGTAGACCCACTTGTATGTATAAATCATTTAACCTCTTCAAGTGGGAAAGTTTTCAGGTCCTCTATGAAGTTTCTTTTCATCTTTTCAGTGCTATTGTGAATGTTGCCAAAATACAGACGATGGATGCCCTGAATGACACACTGGAAAAGGTGAGCTGTGGGTGAGATGCATCATGGGTGAATGAGCCCAAGACCACTGAGGTGTTTTCCAGCTCAGAGGATCAATGTCCTTTTGAAAGAATCTTCTCTCAGTCCCAAGAACATAGAGAGGTCTTGGTGAGAAAAATTGTTTCTCCCAAATTCTTATAGTGTCCATTCAACAAATCATCTCAAAAATAAGATAGAAAATAAAGCATGAATCATGACACCAAATTGGCAGAACTTTACTTTACCATCCCAAATATTTCTCAGACACATTGGCATGGTTTCATAAAAAGACAGCCTGTGTATTGGGAATCCTATAGTTTTGCCCTTGCTCCCCACCACTGCATTCCAGTACGGCAGTATTTGACTGGAGGCGAGTGTGGGTGGTGGAGGGTTGCACAGTTTCGGGCTGGAGGAAGGCTGGACTCTGGCTGGCTTTGTCCAGAAAAGTCTGTTTAAATAGGTGGTTGACCACTGCTGTTGTTATTTCCATACTGGGGCCCAGTGCACAAATTCTTGTGCACTCGGTGGGGTCCCTTAGCCCGGCCTGTGCCCTCTTGCAGTCTGGGACCCCTCAGGGGATGTCCACCTGCTGGCATGCCTGGTCAGCCTGGGTGAGGGGCTTAGGGCTGTTTTTAGGCTGCCCACAGCCTGTTCAGGGTTCGGGTCCCTACTGGGGTGCCTGTCCAGCCTGGGTAAAGGTCTGAGGGCCATTTTCAGGCTGACAACAGCCCATTCAGGGTTTGAGTCCCTACTGGGGTGCCAGCCTGGGTGAGGGTCTGAGGACAGTTTTCAGGCTGCCCACAGCTCCCATTGACCCAATGTCCCAGAGAGGCTGGCTGGAATCAGGTTTTTGGAGTTTATTTATCTTCTATAATTGAAACTTTGTTACTTTGAGCGGAGGCCTAGGCAGGCACAAAGCCTTCTGTTTGCTTCAGCTCTGTGGCTTCTATAATTGAAACATTGTTTCCTTGAACAGAGGCCCAGCCAGCCTAGGCAGGCAGTTTACTCCTGGTGCAACGGAAGCCTCCTGTTTACTCTAGCTCCGGGGCTGCCAGCCTCCATCTTGGCTGGGTTAATTTGCATACAGTCACTCTGATTAGCTAGTGGGCATGGCTTGGCTGGTGGGCGTGGCTTATGTGTCTCTGGGTGATGGTTAATTTGCATATTACTCTTTTATTAGAGTAGATCATGAATTTCTTCTAAGTAGCTCAAAAACTAAGAAAACATACCAGAAAGACAGTGGTTTGGTTTTATATTCAAGAGGTTTTCAATTATGTAGATGAGCTGAGTGAGAGTCTTTTCTTATTTCTGGAGCACAGATACATTGCATGTAAGGCAAGGAAGAGCCACTCTCCCAGCTGCTCCCACGTTTGTTGAAGGGACAGGACTGAGCATCCTTTATAGAAGGAAGACTTGTCATTACTGCCAACATTAGGGATCTGAAAAAGATGAGATCAGAAACTGTGCTAGGCCTCTGTGTCCCCATCTAGCTCTAGCTCTTCCACTTACCAGCTGTATGACCTTGAGCAGGTTACTTATTCTGTGCCTCAGATTTCTTGTTTGTAAAATGGAGATAAGGAAGAAAATACATTCACAGTTTCATTGTGTAGAATAAATGAGTTCACACAGGTTAGCTCTTAGAGTGGTGCCTGGCACAGTTACCTGTTTGCACTCTGTTCCAGGGTGTAGCATGATTTCATGGCAGAGATAAAAGGCACATCTGAAGTCCCTGGGATGTTATGAGGCAGAGAATACAAGACAAGATCTTGATTATAGACAATAGTTACAGGGCCTTCTCATGTGAGGGACTTGGTTCTCCCATTAAATAGATTTGAGGTGAGGCCGTAAGTGCCTCTTAGCCTTGCTGGCTTTATAGGAAGGGCAGGGGTGTAGGATGCCCTGCCAGAGCAATACCAGCTGCCCATTCCTGAGTCTCACCTTCCTTGCTCACTAAACACCTCTTCCTCTGGGGCAAGAGGATGCCACAGATGTTGGTGAAACCAGATGGCACATATATGTTAACCCAAAATGAAATGTTTAAGGACAGTGGTCAGTGAAGGTTTATGCTGTGTGTAGGTGTGATGCAAGGATTCATATTGTTTATTTATGGACCTATATGCATATGTCTGTGACATAGAAGAGTTCTTCCCCTTTCAGTTAAAATACTAATTCTCTATTTCAGAGATAAAAAGGAGAGTCAAGTAACAACACAATGATAATTGTGTTTGGAAAAATAAGACAGTGAGATGGTGTACTGTTAGAAATATATTTAACAGCCACTATACATGTAAAAGGAAAAACTTTAACATGTAGCTCAGTGTTTACTGGGGTGGGAATGTGGCCAACACTGTATAGACTACTGGCTAAACTAGGCTCTGGCATCAGACATCAAATGCCTGGGTCTCATGCCAGCTCTGTCACTCACTAGCTGTGTGTCCTTGGGCAGGTTTCTTCACTTTCTATGCCTCTGTTTCCTCATCTATAAATGGGAATGTGATTAATAGTATCCACGTCAAAGTGATATTGTGAGAATAAAAGTAAGTTATATAATCCATGCAAAGTACTTAGCACGGAGCCAGACATAGCTAGCCCTCAGTAAGTGTGAGCTTCTAGCCCCAGGAAGATATCCTACAGGGCGCCATTTGGATTCCTGGGAGAAAGGATAAGAAGCCAGAAAATTAAGTCCCAAGATTGCCATAGGGACTGTCTTGAATATGGGAGCTAGTGGGATCCATGTATTTCCTTACAGCTAAGAAAAATCCTCCCTGAATCCATAATTCAACCTGATGTGTAATAGGATTTCATAATAAAGGTCAACTGGGGTAAAAGGACCAATGCCTTTTAAAAGATAGATCTGCTGCAATCAGTGGTTGTCAGGAGCTTCGGTGAGAGGAGGGGTTGGCCACAAAAAGACAGGAGGGAATTTTTTGAGGTGGGGGAGTGATGGAATGGTTCTGTATTTTGAACATGATGATAGTCATGGATTATATGTACTTATAAAACTGTGCGCTGAAAAGGGGTATATTTTACTATAGAAAATTTCAACCTTGGTTTTTTCTTTTTGTTGTTAGTCCTCACATGAAGATATTTTTCCATTGATTTTTAGAGATAGTGGAAAGGAGAGAGGGAATGAAGGGAGAGAGAGAAAGAGAGAAAGAAACATCAATGTGAAAGAGACATCGAATGGTTGCATCCCACATATGCCCTGTCCAGGACTAGGGATCAAACATGAAACCCAGATAAGTGCCCTTGACTGGAAATCAATCCCATGAACCTTCAGTGCATGGGCCAACATTCTAACCACTGAGTTACATTGGCCAGGGTAAAGCTTAATTTTTTTAAAAAATGAATATGTATAAACTATATGCCTTATACAAAAAATTAAAAGACATAAAAACAGCAATAAAGATATTGACATCTGCTGATAAACTTTCACCTGTATTACAATGATCCCTTCCACAAATATATTGTCACAAAGACCTAACAATATGCAATTGGTCAGAAGAAATACCTGCGTTAATTAACATTCATTCATGCCCTCCGCTGCAATTCTGTCTAGTTCTAAGAACCCATGTTAATTCTCAGATCAATTTAAGAACTTAGAGTCTAAGACTGTAAAAGTACAGCCTGACTCATAGGAACTCAACAACCATTCAATAATGGCAGGACATTTCTTTCCATCTGCTATTTATCTCAGGATCCCTACTTCAAAACCAACCGAGGGTTTAAGATTTGGGAGATTGAAAAACTGTATAAATCTAAGTGGAATTGCCCCTCCCACTATCTTCCTCATTCCTCCCTACACACAGACCTGTGTCCCCACTACCTCTTCCCTTCCCTCCCCACCTCTCCAGCCTTGGATAATGATAGAATTCCTGTTGCCCAGCGACAGACCACATAACATGGTATTCCTGGCAGAAGAAGGAGTTATGTAAGCTTGAAAACTCTAGGCTTTTAGACCAAATTCCACCTACTCCCTAGAGATTGTTTAACCTTTTAGAAGTCCCATAGCTGCTCTGAGATTTATGTTTGCTCGTTTACTTAATTTGTTTTAAGGCAGGGATTGAGAGAGAATGGTACTGCCAAGTATATTCCTTCTCTGGATGGTTATGGAAGTTAAATTTGGCATTAGTTGTGCAGCTTCTCAACATGAAAGTTAAAACATCAGAACAGGATTGCGTTATGGTGTGGAGGGGGTGGAATGTTGAGGCCCAATTAAAGTTGGGGCCACTTTTCAAGTTGCCAGATGCATCACCCACACCAAAGTAAGTGAGATGGATGTGCAATGGAATCCTGGGGGAGAGGAGACAATCAAAGGCATCTGCAGACCTAGAAAGGCTTCTCTGTTCTGTGGATGAACATCACCGTAGGAGTAGCCTTAAATTTCATTGACTCAAACCGAATGTTTTGTTTTAAGCACTTTATTTAACGGGGTGTGGAAATCTAAGTGCCACGTTGGAAGTTAATGGCCGGGAAAGATGAATGGAAGAGCTTCCCGTCTGCAATACTACCTAACTTGAGGCTCTAAAACAAAACCTGCCGCTGATTTTCCTGCATCTGGAATTTCTTTCACAGCTCCAATCCTAAAGACTTTCAACAGACTTCTTTTGCTTTTTCTCTGAAACCAAAAATATAGGTTATGAGGTCACAGCTACCCAAGATGAAGGTAAATTCTCAATGTGGGTGTTTCTACTGATCTGCTTTTTAAGTTCAGTGTGTTGGCCCTTATGTGATGGAGCCACGGCAGGACAGAGTCCTCCTCACACCTATGCCAGCCTTGAATTCTCTCTCTTGTGGAGTGACCCTAGATTCTCTTACCCTCTTGCATTAGACCGAAAACACATTTCATTCTACAAACCTGGTCAGTTTACAGGGATGAATGATAAAAAATCCGAAGCTTCCCTAAGTGAAGATGCCAGACTGAGGTCACAGCGAGCTGTAGGCTGCACTCTGTGAAGCTATCCCTACTTATACCTAGTTCAAACTAGAAAATAAAATCTTTCTATCTCCACTAATATAGAACCTAAACCTCAGAATTAGGACATTGAAAGGTTGTCTATTTTATTTACAGTTTCCGTTCTAGTGTAAGATACTTTATAGATGCTGTATCTACAACCCCCCAAGTCCTTCTACATTAGGATGTTCCTGATGGAGCGGTGGGTATGAAACAGCGAACTTGACTCTCTTGTATTTACAGAGTGTAGCAAAAGTAGGTTTACAGTTGTTCATATGGAAAATAATACAGTCTACACTAATAAAAGAGAAAGATGCAAATGGACCATATCTTCTCGACACCCACCAGCCAATCAGGAGTGAGTATGCAAATTAACCCAACAAAGATGGCAGGTATGCAGGCGCTGAGCTGCCTGGGGCAAGGCAGGATTGCTTGCATTGATGACCCAAGCATTCCACACCCCTCCAGCCACTCTGGGTCTCTGGGCAAAGTAGGGAGACGGAAAGGTGGCTCTGGGCCAGAGTGAAGATGGTGCCAGCAGCCAGGGCAAGGTAGTCCCATTCTTGAATGAATCTTTGTGCATTGGGCCTCTAGTAATTAATAAATACAATACAAGAATAAACTGGTTCATGTACTCACAACTGTGAACCTATGTTTGCCCCACCCAGTATAAGAGGTGCTAGAAAAGCCTTACTGCCTCCCCCCAAAAAACCCTGTACATTTGTAATTTAATAATTATGGGCAGTTTCTCTAAGACTGTTATCTTTGCTTGAATTAATTTCCACTTCCTTCTCAATCCTGTTGATTTTTTTTCCCCTAAACTTTCCCAAATCAGATATAGGTGGCCAGTGAACCCAGAGGCAGTCTCTCCCTCATTCTGACCTGGGGCAGTCCCCACCTGAGACCAGTTTAGCAGAGCTTTTAGAACCTCAGTTAAATGCCTTGGTTAAAATGTGACCCCTAACCCTGTGCATTACTAATAAGAATGGAAAATGGTGCCATCCTCATCCACTATGGACAATGGTGGTTGCTAGCGGCTAGGAAAGGAAGGAATGAGGATTTATTGCTCAAGGAGTACACAGTTTCAGTTTGGTATAATGGAAATTTCTAGAGATGGATGTAGTGATGGTTGCATAACAATGTACTAGTAAATGTATTTAGTGCTACTAAACTATACACTTAAAAATGGTCAGAATTTTATATTAGGTGTATTTTACATAGAAAAATATAAGTCCTAAATTGTAGAAATAATCCTGGAGATGAATTAGAGCCACATTAAGCAATAAGTGTGTTCCAGCAAACTCTCTCCTTTTCGCCTTGCTTTCCCACCTCCACCCGTCATCACTCTCGCACCTTAAAAACAACAATCAACATTGTGGCTTCCTCTCCTCAGTCTCAACTTGTCGTCGTGGGCCATCTCACCTTGGCTAATTGCCCAGGTTTCTGTTATATCATAATTACTTGTTCATTTCCTTTCTCATCACCCCCCACCCCTTCACCGTACATTTACATTTTACTTGAAGTAACTCACCGGGTTGTTCTTCCTACCTGTAATCTCTTGAATGTGACTTCGAGCTAACCTGAAATAATCCATCTGTTTTAGTTGACACTAAAGACACATAGTCCGGAAGAAAATTACTGATGTCAGCGACCTCTTAAGTTTCCTTCTGGTTCTAATGTTTAAAGAAAAACAAAACAAAGCACCCTGCCTTTAACACACTATAAAATGCATGTCATGTGGCTTGATGATAACTGGTCTGACCAAAATAAACTCTTCAGTGCTTTTTTAAAAAGATTCTTCTTCATTTCTGCTAGAATGCCAGCATAAACCATCTTTGGGTTTAATTATTGTAAAAGAAAATTTTTAGAAAAGTACGGTTAGACAAAATAAAGAAAAAGACTAGGAATTGCCCATAATTCTGTCCCTCAGAGATAACCATTGTTAACACTTCAGGTTACATTCCTCCAGTGTGTTTAATTTTTTAAGACCAAGAATAAAGGACTTTCTAGTGTCAAGTTTCACATGAAAGGGAATGCTGTGTGCCTAGAGCTCAGGGACATTTGAGACAAGATATAAGGCACCTATGTTTTCCTGGCTTAGGAGAGTCCAAACAAACCATAAACAATGTGATGCTTGGGGTCATGAGCAGTTTATCTCCCCTTTTAGTTAATTTGAGTGTCAAGGCAAGGGTATCTCCTTCAATGGTGATTAAGTTAAATTCCTAGTGAGTTGAGGCATCCCTTTTTTGCTTGCTAACGAAGGTATCCTTGGGTGCCTTTATGTTCGTACCAATGGCTTGAAAACTAAGAACCAGAGTAGATGGGTTAGAATTCCCCTCCTAGGAAAATTATGTCTGAAATCCTTGCAGCATTGTGCATCCTTTTGATTTTAAGCCAACCTTAATGTACATTTCATAAGGTCTTTTGGTTCCATATGAAATTTATCTTATTGTCAAATAGTCTAAGTCTGTGTTAACTTAAATCTACTTAAGCCTCTTTCCTCATACATGTCTTCTGTGGAGATGACTAATGAGAACTCTTGGTACCTGAAGCTAGTAAGTCATTCCTCAGCTTTCTTTTCTTCAGGCTGTTTAGATTGAACCATATGAGTCAGCCAATATTACACCATTATTTTACCTATTAAAATAGAAGTTTTACATGTTTCAATCTAATAAATAATCCTAATTCTTTCTAACTTCTTACAGAGGTTCTCTATTTCTGATCTTTTGACAACTAAGGGGTTCTTTTCCTTCAGGACTTTCTCAAATGTTCCCATAGCCTTCTTAGAATATAGTGATTCATATATGATTACTGGTGTCAAAATAATTGCTAATATGAGAAGACTGATGCAGAAATAATGAACCATTTCTACTTATAAAAATATCATTTTAAAACACAAACACAACATATGTATTATGTATATTATTTTAATATAATATATGTTATAGTTTTACAAATTAGAGATAAACAAATGAGGGAAACCCCAAGTCAACACACTATGGACCCAGAGCTGGAAGTGGTGGGAAAAAAGCAATACTATCAAAGAAGTAAACAAAATCGTGAAATTTCCATGACCAACTGTATTACTTTCTACTACTTTAACACTTCATGCTCAAAAAGATCCAATAAGCTTATTTTTTTCTTTCCTTCTCACATTTAGCTCAGTCATAAATTTCCAGCAATAGTGCACATAGCACATCAAAAACCCAGACCTGCTCTGGAGAAGGTCACTCCAATGAGAAGGATCTACATTATTCAACAGCCTCGAAAATGTTAAGCTGGGACATAAAACACAGCCATCTGCCTCCAACATCTGACAGCTTAGCACAAGAACCAGAACTTCCCTTAAGCTTCATGCACATGCTTGGTAAATAAAACAGCCTTTGTATCTTCTCTTTGGATGTTAGATAATAAAACATCCAAAATTGTGAATGCAATGCGTTCTTGGGCCTCATTTTGGTCCAAGACAAGATCACATTGATAGTTACAGAAGAATTCTGATGAGTAACTGGGAAATCCAGAAGACTTGACTCTTCCACTCTGCTTCCTTGGACAAGCTCTCCTATCCTAATGCTGACTCTGAGCTGTTCCATCCACAGTGAGTTCTCTAAGGCAAAGGTTGAGCTTTGCGAAGACCAATATTCTGTGCAAAACATCAAGAGTTATTCTTCTCCATGTGTTTGTCTCAAGATGCTCAAGTTTTCACTTAAGGTGAATTGTCTTTCTATTTCACACATAAATACATGGGTTAGTGAGGGTGGGTGGATGAAAAAATTAGATTTATCACAATTGTGTTCTCTTCTGCAAAGCAATCAAGGATGGGAAGTTGAACTATAGTTTCAATAGGAGATTTGATCAGGGTCTCCCAGAAGGTTCATGCTCTAAAGAAATGGATTATGGTGCTGCAGGTTGTGGTTGCTGCAGGATTATGATTGTGGTTGGGGTATAGAAGTTGATTTTAATTGGAGGTGGGGGTAAGAGGGAAAGAGGTTGCCACAGCAAAACCTGCTCTAGCTCTCCTAACTTCCACAATACACACACACACACACACACACACAGAGAACTTCATATATCTACATCAAAGAGCCAAAGGCATCCTCAAGGGTTTCTACAAAGGTTAGCTGCCACTCACAATCCCACCATTCTAAACCTCTAATTGATACGGCTATCCATGATTCAGCACTTCTCTTTACCCAAGGTCAGGGTCAGCACTCTAGTCCATTGTTTTACAGGTTGACAACCTTTGGAATATGACCTAGTGCCAAGCCTGTTTCTGATTCCTGAAAATCCAAAGGCACCTGGCTAAGGCCCAATGGTCATAAATTATGCATCCCAGCTCCTCCCCTATGTTGTTTGCATCATTTTCAGGAGTAAGAGAGTTGTTTGAGACAATATCAAGCCTCCGCGTCAGTGCCAGCATGAATCAATAAGACAGTCCTAACCACCTCCCACATTTGCTTATCTCAGTTCCCAGTCTTCTGGGACTCTTTTCAGGAATATTCCAGAATGGTAAGTGTTGTAAGGAAAATACCAGTAAATGCAAAGAAGTTCAAAGTCAGTCTCCACTTCCCCACAGTAGCAAAGTATAAGTCTGATGGTAGGTGCTAGCTGGACCACTGAACTGAGATTAGGAGACCGGGGTTCAGCATCTGATCCTTCCTTGGATGTCAACCTTAAGCAAGCCATTCAACCTTTCTCATCCTTGTGAAATAAGCATAACATCTGACCTCCAGTTTAACCTGCCAGTGGCATACTGAGAAGACAAGAAGACTACTCTTTAAACGGTTTGTTGGGATTTGCAATAAGCTTATTGAGATTTGAAATAAGCCTTTTAAAGAGCAGTGAGAGCAAGGTGGTACCAGGATGGCTGCTCTACAAGCTGACAGAACTATAGTAGTAGAACCATAAGGGATAGCATAAACTGAGCCTAGAAGAGGAAATTCAAGGGAAAGCTAAGGATTTGGCTAGACAGAAGCAGGAAGGAAACTGGGGAGGAAGATAAGGGAAACGGGAAGCAAAGGTGGCAGTACTGCTTCATTCCGCTTTCCTGAGGGTAAGATTCAGCCAACCACCCAGAGGAAGTAAAAAGAGCAGAAAGCACCATTCTCTCTGTCAGAGATGGAAGATGCATTGTAGGGGAAGAGAGGCTGCTTGAAGAGGGCCTATGCAGTGAGGACCCCAGCATTAACTGAGGTCCACAATCTTAGTCATTTAAATCACCAAATCATGGAAAGTAAGAAGTTGAGTATGAACATATATGAATGGAAACTGGAATTATCTTGGAGAACTTATCAGAAGAAACAGGAATAGGCTAATAAGAGAACCTTCTGGTAACATGACCGCATGTGCAGAAAGCCAAAGGGCCATTCCCTCTCTCTCCTGAGGAGTAAGTCCTGCGTGTGCCATGGCTCCATTCACTGAGAAGCCCCCTATAATGTGTTTCCGGGCCCAGAAAAGCCATGGCATTGGGAGAGGGGATGTCAGTAGGGGTATGGCTACAGATTCGCTGGCAGATTCTCTTCTTCAGCTCATTTCATTTCAGTCTGAGAGACTCTATGCTAGGCACTGGGACACAAAGAGGAGTAAGACACTGTTCCTGTCCGCTAGGAGCTCTTAGACCAAAGAGAAGTAGGCGTGCCAACAAATCAATACAGGAGAAAGTTTAGGAATGACTTGGTGGATAGGTGGGTGGGGAACGTGCTGGGGAAGAGGGTCATGAAACCACGCAAGGTTCATGTAGAATCCCAAAAAAAAAGTGTTGGCTATAGCAATCAATAACCCACATGCAGCTTTTAATAAACGTATTTTAATTAAGCTTTTAATGGAAATTTTAAAACATACACAACAGTTGACTGAAAATTATACTGAACCTTGAGGTGCCCATCACAGAGCTTCAAGAATGTGGACGATCTTGTTATATCTATGGTGTCCAGCCTCCCACTTCCTCTTCCTTGTTCCTCTCCCCTCTGGCTTACTTGAGAGCAAATACCAAACATCATAGAAACACTTCAGTATGTGAGCTCCAAGAGATAAGAACTTGTGTGTGCACATTCTATCTCTATCTTTCAGTCTCTTTCTCTCTCTCTAAACTGAATTTTATAAATATTGTGGAGAAAAAGGGAGTATTTATGTAAACCATCCAAGAATCTTTCACCATAAAAGGGAGACTGGCATTGCTATGCTAGCCACAAAAAGCCAGAAAACAAAACAAAACAAAACAAAACAACTTTCTCTCTCTCTCTCTCACACACACACACACACATACACACAGCGCTGAGCCAGTAACACCCACAGAAATGACTGCTGGGAAATTTGAGAAAGCAGGGGAGCTAGAAAATGAAGATGTCTTTCAGGTTGAAGGAAAGAAAAAGATGAACAAAGTTATTGGAAGTAAACAAGAGGTACAGGAAGAATACACTAGGGAAAACCAGCTTTTCTGAGAAAACGGATATAGAGAATATTTAAAAATAGTTATGAAACCACTCAGACAAAGAGTGGGGTAAAATAGAAACAAAAAGAGATAAATCAATGGCAGGAAAAACTAAAATTGATTTATTCAACAAACATTTACCAGGTACCTCCTATGACTGGTTTTCTTTAGAAACCCAAGACCAAGGAGGATAGGGCTGGCATTTGGTACATATTATATTTTAATCTGAATGTCCAGATGCCAGCTAGATTTACCATCCCTTTCAAGTAGATAAGATAAGCTCAAACCACCATTCTCCTCTAGTGGATGTTGAAAGGACTCCTACAATATCTGTGAGTCTCCAAGAGAGTTACATTGTCATGGTCACCTCTGATTTTCAACAAATTTGTTCATTAATTGTTGTCCCTGTGTCCCACCACCCTGATCTGGAGTTAGGATTCAGCCATTTTCCATGATTTCCCCCAAATGTCTACTCCACAGATTTTGGTAGAGAGTTTACATCATAGTAACCAGACAACTTACAATAGAATATTAGGTATCCTTGATTTTATGTGTATGTCCTTACTTCCCATTCCCCCCAAACCAGGACTGGTCTGTATCCCTGGCCATCACTCCCCTATTCCTCACACCATCTTGTTGGATGCTTTCCTCCTCCCACTCTCCCTTTCCTCACTTTTCTCCACTCCTCTCCCTCCTAATAGCTGTTCAATTCCAAATCAACAATTCGTATGACTCCCAGAAAACCACATCCTCAGGGAATCATCTTACCCCAAAATAACCTCTCTGCATCTAACAAGTCAAACTTCAGCTGTCAGGGTGTCAACATTTTCATCCAAATAGGATAGAATGCATGAATGATTAGTTGATTAATTAAAAAGAGAAAAGTGACAGAGAACCCAAACCAAGAAAAATGAGGAGCCAAAGGAAAAAAGAGAACTTTAGCTTAGCCAGCATGGCTCACTGATTGAGTGTTGACCTATGAACCAGGAAGTCACGGTTCATTCCTGGTCAGGGTACATAACTGGGTTGCCAGCTCGACCTCCAGAGTGGAGCATGCAGAAGGCAGTCAATCAGTGCTTCTCTCTCATCATTGATGTTTCTATCTCTCTCTCCCTCTCCCTCCCTGAAATCGATAGAAATGTTTTTTTTTAAATAAGAAAACTTTCATAGGAAATGTTGAAGAACTGAAAGAAAAACACAGACACAAAAGTAGGGTGAACAGAACTTCAACTAAAAATATGTAAACATACAGAATTGTGAACATGATTTTGCATACAGTATTTCATGAGAATCTTCATAAGAATCATGCAAGGTGGTAGCTATCATTATGCCATTTTTACAGATGAGAAAAATGAACCTCAGAGAAGTTAAGAGGTTCCCAAGGTTTTACAGCTTATTAAAAGGAGAAAATTCTATGGGAATTTTTTAAAATGTTTTGTATTGATTTCAGAGAGGGAGAGGGAGATTTGATGAGAGAGAATCATCAGTAGGCTGTCTCCTGCACATCCCCTAGTGGGATCAAGCCCGTAGTAACTTGGACATGGACCCTGACAGGGAATCCAACTGTAACATCCTGGTTCTTGGGTTGATGCCCAACCACTGAGCCACACCAGTTGGACATCCCCAGTAATCTTTCAATCCCACATCTAGAGCTGTCTCTATTACCCCATGAGCACACAGGCTAAAGTTAGATCTTAGAAATCTCTGAAATGAGAGAATCTGGATGTAGTTTTCACTTAAGAGAAAAGGCTAAATTTGAAGAGAGAAACCTGTGTGTGAAAGGACTGGTTTGGGATCAATCAAATTCCTCAATACAGGAAGACTCATTCAAGTTTAGATTTTCAGATTTTTGTTTAAAAGAGACAATATGGAAATTTGAAAAAATCATGAAAGTGATCCAGGTTGGGGGCAAGGTACAATTTATAGATATAAATTCTCAAAAGAAAAATGAAAGCTGAAAAAAAGGAAAATGCTCAAAGGATGTCTCCCTGTGTAGAGAAGATGTCAAGTGCACCTTGGGAAAGCAGAGAGAGCAGTGGATAAACAAAAGGCGACCTCTGCAGTGAAGTATTTATTATGAGATGTAAGATGTGGTAACCGAGATGTGGATTTTTCTACATAGCTTTCCAAATCAGCCTAAATAATTCCAAAGGCATGTTTTGAGTAACTTACATGCCTATCTTATGAGCAGCATGCCACAGGACCTCAGGCCCACGTTTGCACTGGGGTTGATGCCAACCCCACTGGCATCAATCATAAAATTATCAGAGATCTGTGAGAAAAGAGAAGAGAAAGACTCAACACACAAATGTTCTTCACAAAAAAAAGTTGCAGAATAGTTTTAAAAGAATACACAATGTGAGGTAATCAAGTCACTATAGGCTTGCTAAAGTCAAGAACTTGCCAAATTATTCAAAGCCATATCTATATTAAAACAACAACTTATTATGAGTAAAATAATTTAGGTCAACAGTTTGGGTGCAGAAGGGTCTTTTTATTTTTGTTTCTGAAGTGTCTATCAATTATTAGTTTAAGAATCATTAGGCTGGAGATAGGGATTTATTCAGCTGTCGATGCTAGCCATTAGAATATAGTAGGATTAAGAACATCATTAGAAAAAATGCTAGAGATCATAAAATGTAAAGTGAAAGTTTTATTGTTTCTATTTATGCAATGGTAGAAATTGAAATTAATTTCTTAAGACATAGGGAAGAGGGTAAAGAAGTGAAGAACCAAAGTTGTGCTCCCTAAAGATTGTAGCATAATAAAACATGTTTTAAAATGACACAAAGACAGCTTTCCAAAGAAATATGGCCAAAGACTTTCAAAAATAAAATGGATATTGCCACAGAAGCATTTAAGGGAGAGCACAAACAGAGAAAACCAAGGTGAACACACCGGGGCAGGAATAGCAAAATCAAGAACAGATGAAACAGAAAGAGAGGCGGTGAGAGCGGAAAAAGGTCGCGCAAGGATGAAAGCACACCCGTCACAAACCTAAGGTCTGCGAGAAGAGAGAGGATTGTTGCAAGATTAAAATGGGCAGAACCGGGCAGGAAAAAAAGAGTCTAGAGACAATGGAAGGGTTTAACCAAACGTATCAAGTGTGAGGAAAGATGAAGCGATGAGCGTGGCTGTGAGCTGGTGAAGAAACAGCCCATCTGACAGCAGGCATCCTGGGTCAAGGGGTTCAAAGTGAGCTGGGCTTTGAAGTGAGGAGGCACTGCAGGTCTGACAGACGTCCGCTTAGTTCTACCAGCCTTTTAAGAACTGAGCAAGCCGCTGTTTTCAATGGCAGGCACTTCAGACTACGGTGAGAGACCTGTGCGATGAGAAAGGGGCTTGTGATAACATTTTTAAAAGGAAAGACGGTAGATGTCGAGAACTATATAAGCATGGAGCAGGAGACAACAGAATACTCAACAAAGAAAAGTTGGAATGTTGTGAAATCACAAGGCCTGCCCAGGGGCTTAGCAGGGATAAATGACAATGGGAGCTCCCTCCACTGTTGCCCTGAAACACATCAAAGGGAGGCACTGGGTAGGAAATATCAGCCTATTTTTATCGTGAAGGCCCAATACTGGCACAGCATCTGATATTTTTCAAAAGCATTCTGAAATGTAGTTTTATGTGAAATCTCCTGGGTTTTATATATTGGTTCAGTTTGGGGTTTTTTTGTTTGTTTGTTTGTTTTACTGTGCACTGTACAGACCAAACAATTTCAGGCTATGGGTTGAATTTGACCATGGCCACCATTTTACCTAAGGTGAGTTTTCCCCTTGGGTCTGCACAAGAATCTGAAGTTCCTGATGCCCTGAGAGGTGTAAGAGTAGGGCTTGCAGCATGTGTATGTGGCAGGGGCGGGTGGAGGGGGAGGTAGTTAGGAGAAAAAGTTAACAACAAGGAGAATCCAGCTGGAAGTGGGAGACAGAGAAGATATAAGATTATTCAAAACAAAACAGGAAAATCCAATAATATGGATGATATCTATATATGGCTAATATGCAAAGTGTCCCCTCGGGAGTTCAACTGGGAGACTGGGAGTTCGATTGCTTGCTATGATGTGCACTGACCACCAGCAGGTGGCAAGGAAGGAAGGAAGGCCCTGGCTGGCAGCTGGAAGGCCCCAATTGGCCCTGATTGCTGGCCAGGCCTAGGGACCCTAACTGTGCACGAATTTCATGCACCAGGCCTCTAGTAGACAAATAAAAAGGGTAGGCCTGTAGGATCTTTTTTCTTCAAGGTTCAAAGAGGATAGAATAGTAGCTATCATTTATTGAGAATATACTATGTATCAGGGGCCTTCCATTTATGACATCTCTAATATCTATAACAACCCATCTTACAGATGCTGAGTGGGTTGTTCAAAGGGGTTAAAACCCAAAGCACCCATGTCCCAGGGCCTGCTTTTATACTTTTCATTTGACATGGCAATCTTTCCCTAGTCATGAATATCTTGAATGCCAAGATATTATTCAGTAAATGAAGTACAGTAGACCCCATTATCTGCAGTTTCACTTTTCACAGTTTCAGTTACCTACAGTCAACCACAGTCCAAAAATATTAAATGGAAAACTTCAGAAATACATCATAAGTTTTACATTGCTGTTCTGAGCAACATGATGAAACCTTTCTATCTCACTTCATCCAACCTAGGACGTGAATCATATCTTTACCCAATGTATCCACACTGTATACAGTCCCCTCCCATTAGCCATATAGTAGGCCTCCCAGTTATCAGATCCACTGTAATGGTATTATTCAAGTAATCCTTATTTTATTTAGCAATGCCATTTTCACATAAGTTTTATCACAGTATCATAATAATAAAAGGCTAATATGCAGATAGTTGTCATGCTGTGATGCTATAATGACCAGTCGGCAGGGATCTAAGGCTGTGTGGTGCCTGGCTGGGGTGGGGGACTCAGGCTGTGCCCCCAACCCCAGTTCCAGGCCTGAGGACCTCAGGCCACACCCCCTGGCACTGAACCAGGGGACCTGAGGCTGCACCCCCCACCCAGCAGGGCTTGACAGGGGGCCTGAGGCTGTGTCTCCTGCTCAATGGGGCTTGACAGGGGTGGGTCCGGCCGGGTCTGGGTCTTGTGCGCATGTAGGTGGGTGGGGGACTTGACTCTGGGTCCCATGGCACACCCCAGACTCTGACAGGAGGGAGATTTTCATATACATTTTACTAATTTTCCTTCATCTCTGACACTTCTATTATAGAGAAAGGGCAAATAGCAATATTAAAATATTTCCTCTAATTCCCTTTTAATGTGCACAAATTTCATGCACCAGGCCACTAGTAATGTTATAATTATTCCATCTTATTATAAGCTATTGTTGTTAATCTCTTACTGTGCCTAACTTATAAGTTAAATTTTATCAGAGCTATGTATTATAGGAGAAAACATTATACTGTATATAGAGTCTTGGAACATAACTCCCTTAAATAAGGGGTGGCTGCTTTACTGAATGGGTGAACCTTGAAAATATTAAGTGAAAGAATCCAGTCACAAAGGACCATTTATATGAAATGTCCAAATAGGCAAATCTGGACACAGAAGAAAGATTAGAGGTTGCCTAGGGCTGGGATGGGAAGGAGAGACTTGGCGGTGGCAGCTAAAGTATATTTCTTTTCAGAGTAATTAAGGTGTTTCTACAATTTTTTTGAAATATTTTATTTTAATTACCTAGATCTTGGGCTTTAAATTAATATATTCAAGTAAGTTGAAGTAGCTGTGTCAAACTCTAGGTCTTTGACAAAGCCATGCTGAGGAGTGTGGGATGCAAGGCCGTGCCCCTTTCTTTCCTTAGACTTCTCAGGCTTACCCCACATCCATATTTCTCTTTTTCCAACAGGAGCAGGCTCAGTTGGAGTCAGGAACAAAAGAGAAAGGTCTGTAACCTGACCATCTTTACCACTGTTGCAGATGGAAACAAACAAATAGATTTGAAACAAGGTGTCATTGATATTTTTTAAATTACCTTAGACAAAATGTCATTGAGGAATCTTCCTTTTTCCAAGTCCATTACTGAACTATAATGGAAGCAAGTACAACTGTTTTATTTAGGACTTTGGGGAAGTGACAGGCGTTTAGAAATGAATGGCTTGATTTCTACCAAAGGGAAGAAGAAAAAAATCTTCTGACACTGACTGATGAACACTATTTGGAGTGTTTGATGAGCTCCACAGTGACTCATTGATTTGCCTTCCTCACCTATAACAGTAGATTGTCCAATGACCATTTTGCACAATATAAAAGTTAAGATAGGTCTTATGTTGAGGAAATGTTTGTTTTCATAAGAAGACTTTTTAGTTCATATCATATTGCCATAAAGTCACAATGAACTTGATACTGTACTATGGTTATAATCTTAGGAGATATATACTGAAATATTTAGAGGTAGAGGGTCATGAACCTCAGATGGTTCAAAAACAAAAATTAGAGATAGATAGATAGATAGATAGATAGATAGATAGATAGATAATAGAGATGACGAATTAATATAGAATAGTAGATTAACAATAGATTAATCTGATGAAGAGTACAAATAACTTCTTGTGCTATTTTTATTTTTAGAATTTTTTAAAAAGTTTTAAATCATTTCTAAATCAAGAGTTAAAAATAAAATAGAATCTAGGCCAGAGACTAAGAATATACTGTTGCTTCTCAAACGTTAACACATCCAGAATATAACTGGCCCACATCTGATATTACTTTATTTTTCTATAATTACTTTAAATTGATGATATATTAATATGATTGAAAAATCTCAGCACTATAAAAAGGCAGATACTGAGAACTGTCACTCTGCCCCTTTCCCATCAATTCAGTTATCTCTCACACCCTGCAGGTAACACATTTACGCATTTCTGCTTTACCCTTCCAGTGATTGTGCATGCAGATAGGAGTCTATATTATTCCCCCTTCCTCACACTAAATGGGGTGTGCTGTGCACACCAACCTGTGATTTGCTTTGGTCACAGGTCAGTGTGTCATGTAGATCTCTCCATTCTGATATCACCGTAGGATGTTCTCTCTGTTTGTAAAGAAATGGATATAATAACCCTTTCCTTTAGGTATACAGAATGTGCGCCCAACCCTGCTGCTTGGCCAGGGATTAAACTGAATGTGCTTTGAATTTACACTTTACAAATAATTAGAAAAGTCAACTTTTAAGGATGTCAGAGGTCAAATTCAAATTGCTTAGACACTTTCTTTCATATTCTGACCAGTTTTGAACATAAAGGAACAATAAAACCTCAAATATTTTCTTGAAAGAACACTGACCACAGAGTTACTGACATTTTCATGGTTCCCTTTTAAATGCCTCATTCTGGGAATTTTCAGATTATATTTGTTTCCTGTTCCTGCTCTTTACTCTACAGAACTGTCAAGGGGATTATGTTTGTAAAAAAAAAAAAAAAAAACTCCGAAATTTTTGAAATATTATGACCAAATGAAATACTTCTTTTCTGCCTGCAGTGCAATTCAATTCAGTTCAAAAGACACTTGGCCTTGTACAAGCCACTGAGCTTTTAAAGATGGATAAGAAATTGCCTGAAAAAATTTTTTAATTAAATTACATTTTTTAAAAATTGGTCCTGGCCTCAAGATGTTTACAAGTGCAGCCATGGACCACTTAACAACAGGGACATGTTCTCAGAAATGTGTCGTAAGGCTGTTTTCTTGTGCGAACATCATAGAGTGCACCTACACAAACCTAGATGGTATAGCCTACTGCACACCTAGGCTGTATGGTATAGCCTGTTGCTCCTAAGCTACAAGCATGTACAGCATGTTACTGTCATTGTAACACAGTGTAAGTATCCGTGTATTTAAACATATCTAATTATTGAAAAGGTACAATAAAAATATGGTATAAAAGATAAAAATGGGCCCAGCAGGTGTGGTTTAGTGGTTGAGTGTCAACCTATGAACCAGGAGGTCATAGTTCAATTCCTGGTCAGGGCACATGCCTGGGCTGCAGGCTGGATCCCCAGTAGGGGGCATGCAGGAGGCAGCCAAATCAATGATTCTCTCTCATCAATGATGTTTCACACTCTCTCTCTCTCCCTTTTTCCTTCTTCTCTGAAATCAATCAATATATATATATATATATATATATATATATATATATATATATTTTTTTTTTTTTTTTTTTTTAAGATAAAAATGGTACACCTGTATAGGGCACTTGCCATGAATGGAACCTGCAGGACTAGAAATTGGTCTGGGCGAGTCAGTGAGTGGTGAGTGAATGTGAAGGCCTAGGGAAGTGATTTTCAACTCGTGTGCTGCAAGAATTGCTAAAATATGCAATACATGATTATTTAGTCAAGGGCACTGAACTCTTTTCCTTAGATTATCAAATAAAAAAAGACAACAGCTGAACACAACAATAGCCATCCAGTGTGAATGAATCAAAATTATGCCTATTTTTTGTCAGATGGGAAAAATACATATTTTTGGTATGCCCCAGAATTAGTATAAGTGTGCCATGAGATGAAAAGTTGAATATTGCTGGCCTATGTAATTACTGTACACAACTATAGACTTTATAAACAATGCACACTTAGGCTACAATAAATTTATAAACAATAAAGTCAAGCACAAGAGAATACCATGCAATCAGGAGACACAGTAAAGAAGAGATGCATGAGGCTGCTGCCAACATAACATGGGATGCTCTTTTACAGCAAACTATTTTTTAATAAGTAGAAAGAGTACACTGTAAAATAATGATAAAAGGTATAATGTAGTAAATACATAACCCAGTAGCATAGTTTTTTATTATCATCATCAAGTATTGTACATCGTTGTGTGTGCTCTACTGTTATACAATGGGCAACACAGGTTTGTTTACACCAGCATCTCCACAAACATGGGAGCAATGTGTTGTGTTGCAAGTTATCATGGCCATGATGTCACTAGGCAAGAGAAAATTTTCAGCTCCATTATGACCTACTAGAGGCCTGGCGCACGAAATTCATGTGCGAACACAGTCCCTAGGCCTGATCTGTGATCAGGGCCATCTTCCCGGGCTACCAGCAGCTGGCACCATCCTCTTCCACTACCCACCTCTGATTCCCTATTCACCATCAGGCGATCAGAGCCTGCTGGCTGAGGGGAGAGACCAAGAGGTCGGCCGTTCCCACCTGTTCCCCAGCCCCACCCCCACCACAGATCGCCCTCTGTGTGTGGAGTGACCAGCAGGGTGGGGGCCTTAGCCTGGTGCCACCCACCCCTGGCTCCCCATTCACCATTTGGTGATGGGAGCCTACTGGCTGGGGAAAAGGACCAAGAGGTGGTCAGTGCACTTCATAGTGACTGGTCCAGCAGTCATTCTGGTCATTCTGCCATTAGGGTCAATTTGCATATTACCCTTTTATTATCTAGGATGAGACCACCATTGTCTGTGTGGTCCGTGATTGACTGGAACATCATTATGCACTATATGACTATAATGTCTCTTTCATGTGAAAATTGCTACACTGTATAGATAGGCACTGCAGGAGCTCAGAAGGACTCCTAGCCCTGACTCATGAGAGAAAATAATCTAAATTATAGACATGAGAAATGGGAGGGTGGAGCAGAGGTAAAGGCCATGAAGTTTCGTGAAGATGTGAAATACCCAGTGTAGGGGGGGAAATGGCAAATAGCTCGGTGTCATTAGAGTTCCAGACGGTAAACAGTAGAAGTTGTGGCTGAAAAAGGGTGACCTTTGCATGGCCTGCCAAGGAGCTGGGACTTGACCCTGGGCATCTGGTAAAGGAAGGAGCTTGGGCAGGGTTGCCTATGAGAAGGCTTATCTTGGTTTTCATGTGGCAGGTGGGTTTGAGAAAGAGATCAATCCGTAGGCAGAGAACCATAGGAATGGAGTGGGGGGCATATTTTTAAAAGTTTAGACACAAAGAGTGCAGGGTTTGATGATGGTTGGCTGTGGGTGGGAGAAGATCAGGAAGACCCTAGGTTTCTAACTGGTATAACTCAGGAATGTGGCTCCACTAAATGAAACAGGGGAACAGAGAAGGTGGGAGGTAGTGATGAGGGCTGGCTGGGTCACTGGAGCTTGAGGCTAGCAGGCAGAGGCAGCTGTGACTCATGACCAGAGGAGAGTCCTGGTATTAGAGGTGTAGATTTGGACATTGTATTTGTTTCCTGAGGCTACTATAATAAGTTACACTCTCCCCCCCCCCCAACCCAAAGTGGCTTAAAAACACACAAATTTATTCTTTTCCAGTTCTGGAGGTCAGAGGTATGAAATCCATCCAACTGAGCTAAAGATCAAGGTGGCAGCAGGGCTGTTTCTTCTAGAGGCTCTGAGAAGAACGCTTTCCTTACCTTTTCCTGCTTCTGGAGCCCACCTCTATTCTTTGGTTCTTCCTCCACCTTCAAAGCCAGCATTGTAAACTCCTGCCTCCCTTTTACAAGGACATGTGATTACACTGGATTCACATGGGCAACCCAGAATAATCTCCCCATCTCAAGAGCCTTAACTTAAACACATCTGCAAAGTCCCTTTTGCCAAATAAGGGAACACTCACAGGTTCCAAGATGAAGACCTGACTATAGATGGGGGCTGTTATCCAGCTCACTACATTTGTTGCATGATGTTAGAGTAAGTGCCACCAAAGGGTGCACGTCTATGGTGAGAAGAGCATTGGATGGAGAACAGAGGGGTGGGAACACCAAGGTTAAGGGAGTGAGCAATGGAAGAAGGAACCCAAAGGAGATGGAGAAGGAAATCTGACAGGAAGAGGAGTACCAGGAAAGAGCTGGTGTCACAGAGGTGGAGAGAAGGGAGTAACAGAGGGAGGGAATGGTCAACAGATGAAGTCGGGTACACCATCCATGGCAGCATCAGTGAAGCACCAGAGGTAGAACACACATGGCAGTGGTTAGTACTGGGCAATGAGGAAGGGTGGACCCCCTTTCAACAAGTTGGCTAAAAAGAGAAGAAAAGAGATGTGCTGGCAACTAGAAAAAATGCAGGCAGATGGGAAGTTAGTTTTATTCTGCTTGTTTTCTAAGATGTGAGTCTGTGGCATACTTGTAGACAGTCAAGAAAGAGCCCACAGCCCTGGCCCAGGCAGCTCATTTGTTTGGGCATCGTCCCTCGCACTGAAAGGTTGCAGGTTTGATTCCTGGTTAGGGCTCATGCCTGGGTTGTGGCCTTGATCCCTGGTAGGGAGTGTGCAAGAGGCAGCTAATCAATATTTTACTCTCACATCAATGTTTCACTCTCTCTCCCTCTACCTCCCTATCTCTCTAAAATAAAAAAATCAATAGACTTTTGAAAGAAAGAAAGAGCCCACAGAGGGGAGAGGCTAAAAATCTGTGGTGAAGAGGGAAT
>PVJC01020701.1:0-28908 GCA_004026665.1 Murina feae
GCAGCATGATTTTTTAAAATATATATATTATTAATTTTTTTACAGAGAGGAAGGGAGAGAGACAGAGTCAGAAACATCGATGAGAGAGAAACATCTATCAGCTGACTCCTGCACACCTCCCACTAGGGATGTGCCTGCAACCAAGGTACGTGCCCTTGACCGGAATCGAACCTGGGACCTTTCAGTCCGCAGGCTGATGCTCTATCCACTGAGCCAAACCAGTTAGGGCTGCAGCATGACTTTTTTAAAAATATATTTTATTGATTTTTTTAAAGAAAAGAAGAAAGATGATAGAAACATCGATGATAGCGAAGCATCAATCAGCTGCTTCCTGCACACTCCCTACTGGGGATGTGCCTGAAACCTGCAGCATGACTTTTTTTTTTTTCCTTTGTTTCTTTTTTATTTTCATTATTTTTTCTTCTTTTTTTTTTCTAGCATGACTTTTTGATGATGTTCTCTTATCTCAAGACTACACAATGGAATCATGGCAAGAAACATCATGCACACTGAGGTGTGAGGACAGGTTCCTGAAAACCAGTATAAAGCAGGAACTCTATGACCCGTGTGCTTTCTCCATGTGTGTAGCCAGAGCTGCAGTTTAAGCAGCTTCATAGAACAGGGTCTATGACCATGGCCAATTGTATTCATGTTTGAAGAGGTATGAAACTTACACAAAAAGGGTGAACACGGCAGACGGAGGCTGCACATGTTAGAAGGTCCTAAAATGTGAAGTTGGCCCTTGGCTGTCATCCAGGAAGTAGGCTTTGAGTGTTGTCTGTAGGCTGATGCCTCACTGTGCCCAGACTGCAAAAAAAAAAATTTTTTTTTTTGCACTGAGCCCCTGCTTTGCTTGTGGGAGTCTGGACTTTGGTACATGCTGGGCGGAAGATGCCTACTTGCCTGGTTCTGTGCTGTGTGTGACCACCTCAGAGGAGGGCCAGCGATGTTAACCTCACATGGATTCCCCCAGACCTTGCCTGAATTTTCCTTTACGAACCAACTGTGTACCCTCAGCACATCACCTGCATAAAACTACTTATGGGGTCCCATGAAATCTGGAAAATCTATGGGTGTGGGGGGTGGTCCCACTGCTAGTTGTACCAAAATGACGTTTAGGAGAGAGATGTAAGGACACAAGGAGAGGCCGTGCTGATGGAGGCAGAGATGGGAGCGAGGCTACAAGCAGAGGATTGCTGAGACGAGGCAAGGGATTCTTCTGAGAGCCTTCACAGGGAGCTGCTGACACCTGTTCCCAGAATTCCAGTCCCCAGACTGACAGAATAAACTTGTTGCGAGGCACCTGACAGGAAATTTGTTGTGCAGCCGTAGTAAGCTAGTGAAGACTTCCTACTCAGGGATCCTAGAGTGTGCTGTTCGGTAGGGCTCCTCAGAGAGCTGATGAACCTCAGCAGACAGAAACTAGAGATTCCCTGGGGCCAAGGAGGGAAGAAAGCAACCTTTAAGGCATCCACATGGTCAAGAAAATTGCACCAGGTGGGATACCCCTGTAATGGAGTATCCTCAAGAAAAGCACTCAAGTGCCCTCATGAGAAAGCGAGTCACTTGGAACCATCTACAGAACCCAGAAAGCACAAAAACAGCTTACACACACGTGAGTGGATTAAGAGTGATCCCGTTCCCTTCTCTCCATGTTCTTCCCTGGCAGCATCCCCAGTGGAGTCAGAAACAACAGCCAGAGAGATGGAGGAAGAGGAGGAAGGAGAGGAAGGGAAATGCCTTCCTCTCCGGTGGCTGGCAGGATCCTGAGGGAGGAAAAGGGGCTGAAATTTGGAATGAAGTTATTTGGAATGAGCTATTTCGTGGGACTAGATACCCTAAGTACCTTAACTAAAAGTGTTTTAGAAGGCTGAGTTATCTAAAAGTGAACAGAAAGGTCATGAGACAGAACTCCCATTGAATAAAGGCAAAAATTAAGTTGCTTTATAACTTTAAAAAACTACATCATGTGTAGGATTATTTTAGTTTCTACTTTCAACACGGGGGAAGGAAGATACATTTGTTCTGTTAAAGGCAGTCCTGCTGCCCGGCTGGCATGGCTCGGTGGTTGAGCATCAACCTAAGAACCAGGAGTTTTCGGTTTGATTCCTGGTCAGGGCACATGATCTGGTTGCAGGCTGGATCCCCAGTGTGGGGTATGTAGGAGGAAGCCAATCAACAATTCTCTCTCATCATTGCTAATTCTCTCTCCCCCCTCCCTTCCTCTCTGAAATATATAAAAGCAGCCAGGTGGTAATACAAAATGGGTGTGGTTTCTCTTTTGGGTCTTCTTTTTTGCTAAGTTACAAATTCAAGTGAAACCAACAAAAAAGGAAACATAAATATACAAATTTTTAAAGTATATTTTTATTGACTTCAGAGAGGAACAGAGGGGGGGGGAGAGAGAAACATCAGTGATGAGACAGAACTATTGTTGGCTGCCTCCACTGGGGATTGAATTCACAACCCGGGCATGTTTCCTGACTGGGAATCAAACCATGACCTCTTGGTTCATAGGTCAACACTCAACCACTGAGCAACACTGGCTGGGCATAAATATACAATTTTGAGAATACAAAATGTTTACAAATATAGGCACAGAAAGTGTCCTCAAACTACACACATATCCAGGTACTACCTCAGCCTGAGCAGGCGGACTCTCTGAAGATGGGCCCAGAAACCTGCAGTTCCAATACCTTTTATAGGTGGGTCCTACGCACGTTATGAGAATCATTTCAGGTGGAATGGTCTTAGGTTCCCATTTTATTTTCACTTAAAAAAATATTTTTATTAATTTCAGAGAGGAAGGGAGGAAAGAGGGACAGAAAATCAATGACAGAGATCATCAATTGGCTGCCTTCTGCACACCCCCCCTGGGGATTGAGCTCAAAACCCGAGCAAATGCCCCCGACTGGAATGGAACCCAGGAAACTCCAGTCTGCAGGCTGAGGCTTTATCCACTGAGCCAAACTGGCTGAGGCTATACTATAGGTTCCCATTTTAAATGAGCCCAGTTCTTGGGTCCTTAAGAGCCTCAGGTTTCTGACTTGTTAAGGGCAGACTGTCTCTCATGCAGGGCTGGATGCACTCACTGCAGACATAGGCTGTCCTTCCACTTCCTGCACACATATGTCTTCCTGTGTGGGCTCCCCATTTTGGAGAGAAGGGATGTGAAGAGTACTCCGGGACATCAGACACACATGCTGAGACTCCAGTAGCACCTTCACTGAACAAAACTACTTTCAGGACTTAGTGAGTAGAACTTGCTTAATGTCTGGACAAGAAGGTGAAACAATATTCACTTTGCTGAATCTGTTCGGTGGGTCCTTCCTCCCAGGCTCCACCTTCTGAAAGCTGCAGAACTGTGTTGGTCACAGCAGCAGGGCCAACTATCCCAAGAAACTAAGTCCCCACCAGCTCCGTACAGACTGCCCATCACAAAGTCCTGGTCCCCTATGAATCACAAGGGCTGTTACCTAAAGGATTTTATGAAAGGTACCAGGTAACTACTTGAAGGACCTTGGGGAAATACATTAATTGTGGCTATGCCAATTCCCACATGTCTTATTTATTGTTAATCCTCACTTGAGGTTATTTTTTTCCATTGAGAG
This sequence comes from Murina feae, assembly GCA_004026665.1. Classification (NCBI taxonomy): domain Eukaryota; kingdom Metazoa; phylum Chordata; class Mammalia; order Chiroptera; family Vespertilionidae; genus Murina; species Murina feae. The sequence goes on from PVJC01020701.1 coordinate 3,612, forward strand.
TAGGAGAGAAAGAGGGAGAAATATCTATTGCTTGCCTCCTGCACTGTCCTGACTGGTGCTGGTGATTGAACCTGTAACCAGGTACGTGCCCTTGACCAAGACCCTCTGCTTTACAGGCCAACGCTCTAACACTGAGCAACACTAGTTAGGGCCACACGCTTGTCTTTCCTCTTTAGACGGATCCTGCCTACTTGTCCCAGGATACCAACCCTCTCTCCAGGCCCACAGTGACTTCCTGATAAAGCTTCTGCAGTGTTGTCTTAAAAACATAGCCCATCCAGCGTGGCTTAATGGTTGAGCATCAATCAATGTACCAGGAGGTCACAATTCAATTCCAGGTTGGGGCACATGCCTGGGTTGCAGGCTCGATCCCTAGTGTGGGGAGTGCAGGAGGAAGCTGATCAGTGATTCTCTCTCATCATTGATGTTTGCTTTTCCCTTCCTCTCTGATATCAATAAAAAACAAACCAACAAACAACATTAACCCATCTTTAATCCCAGTGACTTCTAAGAAGCCAAGGAGACTTTCTGTCCTACTGGAACCTACTATAATGAGCCAAACAGAAGAGTCTGATGTATTTCCCTCTCACTCTTGCTGTTTAAATTGCCAATTTAGTTTTACAATAACGAATCAAAAAAAAAAAAAAAAAAAGGAAGTGTATACAATCTCACAAATCGATTGCAATTTTCCTCATGTACATTGTTTTGCTCACCTATGGGTACATATATGAAGTTACTCGAGTAACAAGCGTGCCAGGGAAGGAAAGACAGGCTTAAAGTGGAAAGCAACAGTCTCTGCTCCACCCTATGCAACTGTCACACATTCCACTACCTTTAACTGTTTTTATTCCAGTTCCTAAATAAGGCTGTGTCTATAATTCCGATCTTTCATGGCTTATACACTTTACTGCCTTCCTTCTCTGATAAGGAATTAAGATTTTACTTAGTTCTGTGATCCTCTCTTTGATTCCAATTTTTGTCCTATCACGGTTTCACATTCTAATTTTGGCCTCCTAAGTAACCTATTCTATTTAAAAGCTGACTTCCTAAGATGAGGATACAGAGAAACTCGCCTACACCCCACCCCCAAATTTGGCATTACACCTCTGAGCTTCTTTGTAAAATGCAAAACCAGCACCTGTTTATACTATCGTTATCATAATAGTGTTTAATGAAGGGCCAAGCAAAAACAATCCGAGTATATTTCTCCCTCTTTATTCCAATCTCATGAGTCCTCTGCCTTTTCTAGGGTGAAATATTAACATCACAGTCAAATGAAGACTCCTTTCTAAAGTCTGGTTCACGCCTGGACTACAATGTACAGTACCTGTTTCTTTTTAACAATCTGTTTATCCTAAAGTTCCAATACACACCCTCGTCTCCCCCACCATTAGAACACTCCTTTTGTAAAAAATTCCTTTCTTAGGGGGGTGGGGGGAAAATTCCTTAGTTTCAAACTTATACTCTCCAGAAGTTTCTGCAATGCTTTCTTGACTACAGTATTCTCAACTTCTCATGCTACATAGATCCCACTAATCCTACTGGACAGTATTTGGCATGATTTTAAGATTCTCTTTCAGCTCTGCAGGTTTTCTTCTCCAACTTTTTTTTTAGCAAATTATAGTGTACTTTTGTTATCGTAACTCTCTAAGAGTTATCTTATTTTCATTTGCAATTATTTCTTGGCTCAATCTACGTTTTAAATGTTTGGTTCCCCGAGTATGTTTTTTGTGTTGTTGTTTGTTTAATCTACTTTTCCTTTCACATTGAAAGCTTTCAAGTCTCTTGCTCCCTACCTTCCATCTATATTGAAGAGACTATCTGAAAAGACATGAGAGCCTCCATAGATGGGGAGGGAAGACAGTTTAAGGGCAAGATTTGCTTTGAAGGGAGTAGGGCCAGAACCAGGTGTTAGGATGAAGGTAACTGCGATAACAAGAAAAGGCAGCCCTTGTTCTGGAGTATAATGCACCAATTTCCTAGTCTCCAGATTACATCTTTTGGGGGAGGGCGGGGCGGGGCACACCTCATTCACTCCCTATTTTATTTTGCTTACCCACAGATAATGCAAAACAAGGAGGAGGAGGAAACTTGTAATGTCACCAATAGACAATCAGTTAACCTCGCTTTTCTGCCCCAACTGAAAACAGTTTAGTCTGAAACTCTGTCAAGGGGCTGAGATCTTCAGAGCTGTAGCCCTCTCTTCATGGTCCTGGCTTTAGCTTTTCCCAGATGATGGTCTCCCACCTGCTTTCACTTCACTCAAATCTACAGGAATGGCTTCTCCACTTTACCATTATTGATATACACGTCAGCCTTCTTTGGGGGAGAACAAATCTTCCAATACCTTATCATTTCTAGGAAGGTATTATAGGGATAACAACTGCTTAAGTTTGGGTGGTTGTTTGCAATAACATGATAATCTGATGGACACAGTTCCATTCTGAATTTCCTATTTCCTGCTAAAAGCTTTGAAAGCTTTCCATCAGTTGTCATGTTCACACCCTTTCACCTAAATGTATAAGTACACATTTCAGTGCACATACAAATAACTTGTGCTGGTTTGGGAAATGACAGGCTCTTGGGTTTTATTGAAAGATTCTGACTTTGTAAATCAGGGTAAGCTTGGTAATCTGCAGTTTCAATGTACACACCAAGCAATTCTGATGCATGTGGTTGTCTGATGTCTGGAAAAGAAGTTCTGGCATTGAGGTCTTCCATCTTAATTACTCATAGGGTTCTCTCCCGAGTTTTCTCATATTGAATAATGGATTTATAATAATTGAAAGCCTTCTCACATTCATTACACTTACAGGGTTTCTCTCTAGTATGAAAAGGCCTTTTCATAGTGATTACATTTATAGGGTTATATGACAGTGTGTTCTCTGGTGCATAATGACATCTCTATTTGAAACCTTTTGTACAATGACTGTATTAATAAGGTTTCTTCCCTCTAGAATGAATTTGCAGATACACAAGCTATGATCACTACTAAAAAGTTTTCTCACAGTGGTTACATTCATAGGGCTTCTCTCCAGTGTGAATCCTTTTATGTGCAACAAAGACAGAGTTACAGCAGGACTTTCCCCAATGAGCACACAAATAGGGTTTCTCTCCTGCGTGAATTCACTGATGTCTGGTAAGGTGACTGCCCCATGAAGAACCTTTTCACAATGATTACATTCACTCATGGGGTTTCTCAACCATGTGTGTCTTCTCATGTTTTTTAAGAGCTAAACGACCACTGAAGGCTTTAACACACATAGTACACTGATAGGGCTTCTCTCCAGTGTGTGTTCTCTGATGCACAATGAGGAGGTATCTCTGGCTAAAGGCTTTAACACAAATTTTACACTTATAGGGCTTCTCTCCAGTGTGTGTTCTCTGATGCACAATGAGGCCAGATCTCTGGCAGAAAGCTTTCCCACAATGACTGCATTCATAAGGTTTCTCTCCAGTATGGGTTCGCTTGTGCACGACAAGCTGTGACTGTTGCCGAAAAGATTTCCCACACTGGTCGCAGTGGTAGGGTTTCTCACCAGTGTGTGTTCTCTCATGTTTTCTAAGAGATGACCCATCACTGAAGGCTTTCCCGCAGTCAATACACTCATAAGGCTTTTCTCCAGTGTGTGTTCTCTGATGCAGAATGAGGTGAGACCTCCATTTGAAAACTTTCCCACAATGACTGCATTCATAAAATTTCTTCTCTCCAGCATGAGTTCGCAGATGCGCACGAAGCTGTTTTCGCTCCCAAAAAGATTTCCCACAGTGGTTACATTCGTATGGTTTCTCTCCACTGTGAATCCTTTTATGTGCAACAAAGTCAGAGCTACGGCTGAAGGAGTTTCCACAATGAGTACACAAATACGGTTTCCCTCCACTATGAATTCTCTGATGCCGAGTAAGGTGACGCGGCCGGTTCAAGAACTTTTCACAAGCATTACAATTATAGTGTTTCTCACCTGTGTGGGTTCTCTTGTGTTTTATAAGAGCTGACTGACCCCTAAAGGTTTTAACACACAGGTGACACTGATAAGGCTTCTCTCCAGTGTGCATTCTCTGATGCGCAACGAGGAGATATCTCCATTTGAAAGCTTTTCCACAATGACTGCAGGTATATGGCTTCTCTCCAGTGTGTGTCCTCTGGTATGTATGCTCAGAGCAACAGCTTCGGGCTTTTCCACACAGATTACCTGCTCGTGGCTTCTTTCTGGTCTGGATGATGTCACTTTCATGAACAGATGAGGCCGTGCAGAAGGCACCATGGTCCTCCTCACTTCCAGGATCACCAACAATTATTTCAGTTTGTACAACATGTTTGTCACATATGTACTGACTTTCTCCAAAATGCACTGGCTTGTTTTCATTCAGGGACACACTGTGCTTAACATTTCCATTGTCCTTACAATCATCGGTGTTCTCTACCGAAAAACTTCTATTACGGCAACGCACAGATGTGCCATAGTGGAAGGAATCACTGTCGACAGTATGGTCATAAGGCTTATTATTTCCCGTTTCAACATTTGCAAGTTTATTCAAGTGAATGCTCTGAGAGAAGGCCTTGGCACTCTCAAGATTTTCACAGGACTGCATATGGGCACCACCTTTCTGATGATTAATGAAAACTGAATTCTGTTTCAACTCTTGAAACTGTGAGTCAAGCTTGTGCAAATGTGTTCTTGCAGGTAATGTCAGAGGTAGAAGGCTTTCACTCAGATAACTTCCACCAAGGTCATGCTCACAATGGTCCACTTTAGCAAACACATTCTCTCCTGAGGTAGGTACAATCTGATTCAAAGATTCCTCCTGGTGCTCCTCTGGCTGGTCCCTCCAAACCTGTATTTTTCCCACTGACACAGACCAGGGGCCCTCTCTACAGCGTTTCATTTCCACGTGGAAGAATGGTTCTTCCACACCAATATCTTCGTCAGAACTGGACTCTTTCTTTTTAAGTGAAGTCTTCCACTCTGAAAGAAATTCAAAATGCCTGAATTCCTGCAAAAGCCTTAGATGGGAAGGGGAATGAAGAAAAACACCAAGTATGAGAGGTGTCTCTGGGTTTGTTTACATCAAACATCCTCAAACTACGGCCTGCGGGCCACATGCCAGGTGTTTTTGCCAACGCTGCCTGTCTTACTTAAAATAAGATAAGTGCAGTGTGCTAGGAATTTGTTCATAGTTTTTTTAAACTATAGTGCGGTCCTCCAACTGTCTGAGGGACAGTGAACTGCGGTCCTCCAACTGTCTGAGGGACAGTTTAAAAAGTTTGAGGATCCCTGATTCAGAGCCATGAACTATAATTCCATGCAGGATGTAAAAGAGTGGGATGGATCAGCAAATAGAAAATCAGTGAAGAACCACAAAAAACAAAGAAAGGTAAAGAAGAGTTGATTGAGGAGAGCTGATACCCAAAGAAGGAGCAGGGAAATAAGAATAAGCATGAGCCCTAGATGGTTTGGCTCAGTGGATAAGCATAAGTCTGCAGAATGAAGGGTCCTGAGTTCGATTCCAGTCAAGGAAACATGCCTGGGTTGCAGCCTCAATCCCCAGTGGGGAGCATGCAGGAGGCAGCCAATCAATGTTTCTCTCTCATCATTGATGTTTTTATCTCTCTCCTTCTCCCTTCCTCTCTGAAATCAATAAAAATACACACACACACACACACACACACATAGAATAAGCACGAGAATGTAAGTATTAAAGGAGAAATGTACAGAAGGAACCGAGTCTGAGGACATGCGGTCCTCAATAAGCACAAAAGATATCTATGACCAGTTGCTGGGACCTGTGACTATGGTACCTTATTTATTTTTTCAATATGTTTTAAATTAATTAATTAATTAATCAATCCCCATGAGGATATTTTTCCATTGATTTTTTTTTTTTTTTTTGAGCAAGTAGAAGAGAGAGGGAAAAACAGAAACACTGATGTAAGAGAAACACATCGACTGGTTGCCTTCTGCACGAGTCTGGAACAGGGCCCAGGCCAGGGAGGAGCCTGCAGCCAAGGTACATGCCTTTGACAGGAATTGAACCTGAGACCCTTCGTCCACAGGCTGACGCTCTACTCACTGACCTAAACTGTCTAGGACTCAAACATGTTTTATTGATTTCAGAGAGAGGAAGGGAGAGGAAGAGAGGGACAGAAAGAAAGATAACTGAGGAGAGAGAAACTGAAAGGAGATCTGAGGACTGCTTCCCCAGGTGGAAGTTATGATGAGGGGCTGGTGAAAAAGAGAGGTCAGGAAGACCTGGGAACAAGACAAGGTGACTGAAGGGTAAAGAAGAAAGAAAAAATGGGAACAGAAATAAACGCAGGCCTCAGAAATGTGCAGACAGCAGTAGCGAGTGTTCTTGCTGGGCCGGGCCTGTGGATGACGACATGGCTGTCTTGCTGGACATGAAGAGGCAGCAGAGAACACTGAGTAAGCTCCCGCAAATGGCCTCCCTCATCCTCTGCCCAAGTTAACTACAGGCTCTCACCTCGGGGAGGAGGTTCCTGCTCCGCCCTCCATGGACCAGCACCTCGCTCCAGGCAGGAGATCACATCCACAGTGGGGAGAAGTCCTAATCAATAGGGAAAAACACAGTTGATGCTCTACTTCCAGACAAAGAGATTGTGTCCCCAGGCCCAGCCCTCTCCCCTAGGGTCAGACAGGGATGAACAAAGAGGGCCCGGGAGCCATTCCTAGGAAATAAGTCACAAACATGCAGTGGAGACTGAACAGTAGCACCCAGGATCTGCATCTAAAAGGGACTCACTTCTGTCCTGAGTATAGGGCTAGCTCTTAAAGGCACCAGAGGATAATTTAAGATAAAGAAAAACAGACAAAAATACATATATATTCTGTAATTTTACAAAATATAACATGTTCTAGCAGAATAACAGAATAGACAGTCCAGAAATATAAGTTTCTGCCTAAGAGAAAGAATTATCAGGTCTTTTATATTAGAATTTCTTTTCTTTTTTAAAATATATTTTATTGATTTTTTTTTTTTACAGAGAGAAAGGGAGAAAGATAGAGTTAGAAACATCGATCAGCTGCTTTCTGCACACCTCCCACTGGGGATGTGCCCGCAACCAAGGTACATGCCCTTGACCAGAATCGAACCTGGGACCCTTCAGTTACTCTTTACTATAAAGAATGACAGTTGCCTTAACCAGTTTGGCTCAGTGGGTAGAGCGTCGGCCTGCGGACTGAAGGGTCCCAGGTTCAATTCTGGTCAAGGGCATGTACCTTAGTTGCGGGTACATCCCCAGTGGGGGGGTGTGCAGGAGGCAGCTGATCAATGTTTCCCTCTCATCTATGTTTCTAACTCTATCCCTCTCCCTTCCTCTTTGTAAACAAAATCAATAAAATACATATATATTTTTTAAAAAAGAACGACAGTTATCTGTGGACCTTACTAAAGTTTAGGTTTTATTATTTGCAAGCAAGCAAGCAAACACACACACACACACAAAGTGACCCACTCCGGGGATGCTTCACCCCAGCACAAGCACACCTTTGGAGTCAGAGCTCGGAGTCCTAGGGGTAGAAAGCCCATGTGATGGGTAGAGCCCAACTTACCCAGAGAGACAAGGTGGTCACATGTCTCCAGAGTCACGTCACGGTACAGTGTCCTCTGGACTAGGTCCAGCTGTCCCCACTCCTCATGTGTGAAGCTCACCACCACATCCTTGAAGCTCACAGGTAGCTGAAATATTGCCTGTGTTACCATGGGGCTGTGCCTCCCTGATAGGAAGGTTGAGGAGGGCAGGACAGCAAAGGGAGGGAGGTGGTGTGGGATGGAGATGGTACCCAGACCATCTACAGGGTTCCCGCCTCTGGGCTGTGGTCTGATCAGACACCAATGCAGTCCACAGCGTCTTCACTTCTGAGGGCCTGTTGCTGGTCACACCAGTGATTCTGACTTTCTGTCCCAGGAAACACCGGGAACCCCACTTCCTATTTTTCTACAAAATCACAGATTTAAAGGCACTCAAATAGGATGTTCAAAATCAGAGATGAGCAAAACACAGCCCGGTAGACAGGCCAAGACTGTGTGTGTTTTCAGAAGGCTAATGCCATGAGCTAAATTGTTCTCCCCCAAATTCACATGTTGAAGTCCTACCCCACGATGTGACTGCATTTGGGGAGAGGACCTTTAGGAAAATGTTAATGGGGGTTCTATGGGCAGAGCCCCAATGCAGTGGGATTGGTGCCCTCAAAAGGAGACCACCAGAGACTTCTTTCTCCACCACTGAAGACACAGAGAAAACACTATTAGCAAGCGAGGAAGAGGGTCGTCAGGAAAGCAACTGTGCTGGCACTTGGCCTCAGACTGTTAGGTTTCAGAACCATGAGAAAATGAATGTTACCTGAGCCACACAGTCCGTGCTATTTTGTTACAGCAGTGCCAGTAGACCTAATACAGCTAAACATGGGTTTTACGTGTGTTTTTTCCCAAAGGCCATGTACAGAAAGAACACGGGGGAGAGAGCATATGTCGTCTGTAGAGCTAAGGCAGTTCCCATCACCTGATCTGTCACGGAAAACACTGGTAGAGCAGGCATTCAAGGAAGGCTGGCAGGCGAGGGGTCATGCACCCTGGCCCTGGGTACCAAGCCTGATGTGGCAACTGTTTCACAACTGAGTAGATGGATTCCTGGGTGAGTCCCTGAATTTCTCAGGTGTGAGCTGCCCTGATGTGACCATGAAGGCAGCATCCCACTCTGGACATCTCACAGGACACGAGGAAAAGAGACCTGGCCCAGGGCACAGGTACAGGAGGCCCCAGGAACCCGTGGCTCAACCACACAGGGAAGGAGCTGTATCTGCAGGGTCTCACCCAAAGGTATAAGGCAGCATCATGGGCTCCTGGGGAGGCAAGTGCCATATTCCTGGACCCACTTTACAGCTCAGGAGACAGAGAGGCAACCACAACAAAGATCTTTAACTCACCTGGGACGGGACTGGCTGAGCACACACTTCCATTTCCTCCTCCTGAAGAAGCTGTCTCAAAGGGGGCGGCCGTCCTCAGGAGGCAGTGCTGGTGGTGGAGGCACAATCAAGGAGTCAGCCCCTCCCAGGACCCCAACACCCTCAAGCCCACCCATCCCCAAAAAGGAGAGGAATGTTCCAGTTTAGGGACATTGCCTTCAGGTATGAGGAGCAGGGCAGCAGGACTCTGAGGAAAGCTGGCTTTCCAGTGGGGAGGCAGGTCCAGCCTGAGCAGGTCTGGGCTGGGGATGATCCTGAGCTGCCCCCAGGCTAAAGGTAAACACTCAGCCACATGCTGGGGTGTCTGAACTCTGATCTCACAGATACACAGTTTTCCCTCAACATACAAGCAGGCCAGTTTTTTTCTGTCATTTCAAGAGAATGAATGGGAGAGGTAAAGGCAGGTGTCAAAGCAATTGTATGATTTTTAATTATTGCAATGAGCCTGGTTGGCATGGCTCAGTGGTTAAGCATCTACCTATGAACCAGAACATCCCAGTTTGATTCCTGGTCAGGGCATATGCCTGGGTTGTAAGCTCGATCCCCAGTAGGGGGAGTCATCATTGATGTTTCTATCTCCCTTCATGTCTGAAATCAATTAAAAAATATATAAAATATTCCAATGAAACATCTAATGGTTTGAAAAAAAGAAAGAAAAGAAAACCTGTAGAATTCTCAAACAACAGTGAAACATGACTTCGTTTCAAAAAAGTTTTTGCACAATTTAAAATATTACAAGGAAACATCTGCCAGTTTCAAAATATGTGTGTGGCGGATGGTGACAAGGAAGATATGAGAATCTCCAGGACAGCAAAGGACACTATGAAAGAGGGGTGTCATCCCACATGTACCCTCCCTCAAGACATTCTGGAGGTACCAACATGCTGCCCCACTGCCTGGAGCAGAATAACAGAATAGACATACAGAAATAAAACCTCGCTTATACAGTCAATCCATGACAAACAAGGCAGGGATATACAAAAGGTTAAGACAGCAGTTTCTTCAATAAATGGTGATGGGAAAAACTGGACAGGTAAGTGCAAAAAAAATGAAACGAGGCCACTTTCTAACTCTATATGTGAAAATAAACTCACACTGGATTAAAGAGTTAAATATAAAATGTAAAAAGGTAAGACCTAAAACCTCAACACTTCTACAAGAAAACATAGGCAAACTTTTTGACACCAGTCTTACCAATAATTTTTATTTATTTAATTTTTAAACATCCTCACCCAAGGATATATTCATTCATCTTAGAGAAAAAGAGAAAGAGATAGACACACACACAGAAATGGATGTGAAACTTGATCAGTTGCCTTCCATAAATGGCCCAACAAGGAATAGAATCTGCAACCATTTGGTGTATGGAACAATGCTGCAACCAACCGAGCCACTCAGCCAGGTCCTACCAATCATTTTTAAAAATATATAATTTTTTAATTTCAGAGAGGAAGGGAGAGATGGAAACATCGATGATAAGAGAGCATCATTGATCAGTTGCCTCCTGCACGTGCCCCACCGAGGATGGAGCCTGCAACCCAGGCATGTGCCTCTGACAGGAATTGAACCCGGGACCCTTCAGTCTGCACACCGACACTCTATCCACTAAGCCAAACCAGCTAGGTAGGGCCTATCAATCATTTTTAGATATTGTGTCCTAGGGCAAGGGAAAGAGAAGCAAAAATAAACAAATGGAAGTATATTAAATATAAAGCTTTTGTGTTGAAAGGAAACCATCAACAAAAAGGCAACTTATGAATGGGAGAAGACATGTGTGCAAGATAGATCTGATAAGGGGTTAATATCCAATATATATAAAGAACTCATACAGCTCAACATAAAAAAAGAAAACTCAACTGAAAAATCCGCAGAGCCCTGACTGGTGTGGGTCAGCTGGTTAAAGCTTTGTTCCAAAAGGAATCCTAGTGCCCTGTTGGTGAGCATGCAGATCGGTACAGCCACTGTAGACAAGAATGTGGAGTTAAGAAATTTAAAAATGGAGCCGTCTTATGACCCAATGATTCCAATTCAGGAAATTTATCCAAAGAAACCTGAAACACTAATTTGAAAGAATGTATCCATCCTTATATTCACTGCAGTATTATCTAATCTAATAAAAGAGTAATATGCAAATTAACCCACAAGCCACACCCACCAGCCAATCAGGAGTGAACATTCAAATTAACTCAACTAATATGGTGGTGGCCATGGTGCTGGAGTTGCCCCGGGCAATGGAGGAAGCCAGGGCCCTGTGGACCCTGAGCTCTACTCAAGGCTATAAAGTTTCAATTATAGAAGATAAACAAACCCCAGATACCTGCAGGGGTGGGACCTTGAGTTGCCAGGGGCAACCCAGGCTTTGAGTAGGTGACCAAGGCAATAAAGTTTCAATTATAGAAGTTAAATAAATCCCAGATATGTGGTTCCAGCCAGGCACCCCAGTAGGGACCCAAACCCTGAAGGGGCTGTGGGCAGCCTGAATGGTCCTCAGCCCCTCACCCAGGCTGGTCACACCCCCATGGGATGAGGGTCTTCACTGGGGGCTTGGCCAGCCTGAAAACAGCCATCAGCCCCTCATCCAGGCTGGCCAGACACGCCAGCAGGTGCACATCCCCCGAGGGGTCCCAGACTGCGAGAGGGCACAGGCCGGGCTGAGGGACCGCCACCCTCCCCGTACACAAATTTTTGTCCACTGGGCCTTTAGTTTACAATAACCAAGATATGGAAGCAACCCAAGTGTCCATCAATGGATGAGTGGGTTAAAAAATTGTGACACATTTATATCTACAAATAGAATATTACTTAGCTATTAAAAAAGAATTAAATTTGTCATTTGTGACAGCATGAATGGACCTAGAGTATATTATGCTAAGTAAACTAAGTCAGAAAAATAAAAACTGTATAATTTCACTTACATGCAGAATCTAAAACACAAAAATAGAAACAAACTCATAGATACAGATAAACTGATGGTTGCCAGATAGGTGGAGGGATGGATGAAAAGGCCAAGGAGATTAAGAAGCACAAACTGCCCATTATAAAAATAATCCCATGGATTGTAAAGTACAGCCTTGGGAATACAGTCACTAATACCATAACTGCGAATGGTGCCAGGTACCAGACTTATCAAGAAAGGCACAGGGTACCTAAATATCTAATCACTATGTGTACACCTGAATCTAACAGTGTATGTCAATTATGATTAAAACATACTTTTTTTTAAAAAAATAAAAAGCTTGAATAAAAATTCACCAATGCCTGGTGACTGTGGAGCCCAGAGGCCAGGAGCTCTGCAGCCATGATTCTGAGCACATTGTCACCCTGGCTCTCAGCTTGCCCCCCCCTCCCCCAGCACACTCCTGCCCGGCCCACAGCCCTTGCCCTCTTTCTTGTCATTCTCCACCTGGAGCCACCTCTCAGCCCCTCTCACGTGGGTGGCCTGCCTCTTCTGCCCCTTGCTACCGGATGCTTCTCTCTGCCTTCCCCTGCTGGTGTCTACATTCTGGGTGGTATGAGAATGCAAGGACAATGACATCCAATCCATCCCCATCCCCTACGGCTGCAAGGTCTGGCTCTCGCTCCCCCTTCTGGCCCCTCTCACCATTATCTTTTATACTTTTTAAAAATATATAACTTTTTTATTTCAGAGAGGGAGGGAGGGAGAGAAACATCAATGATGAGAGAGAATCATTGATCAGCTGCCTCCCACATACCCCACACCGGGGATCGTGCCCTGACAAGGTATGGAAAGGTGACCTCCTGGTTCTTAGGTCGATACTCAACTGCTGTTAAACCTCACCTGAGGATATCTTTCCATTGATCTTTTAGAGAGAGTGGGAGAGGTAAAGACAGAGAGAAATATCCATGTGAGAGAAACAGTTCGATTGCTTGCCTCCTGCACATGCCCCAACCAGGATCTGGGCCAGGGAGGAGCCTGAAACCAAGGTATGTGCCCTTGACCATAATCGAACCCAGGGCCCTTTGATCCCCAGGCCGATGCTCTATTCACTGAGCCAAATTGGCTAGGGCTCTTCTCTGCAGACAAGCTTTTCAATTCATTCCAATCAATAACCCTGGGCTCCTCCAAGTCCACACCATCCTAAGTGGCTCCTAGCCAACTTCTCAGGGGAGGTTTTCCTTCTGTTTAAGCCCCACCCTTGCCACCAAGCTCCTGTTCCTCCCAGCTGAGTGACCAACACCCTCATCTCTCTTCCCCTCCCTGCCCTCCCACTTACGCACACCACACCCAAGAAGGCTGCCCACAGCTCTAGATGAAGCTGTCTTGTGACTCTCTAGCCCATCCCCGAGGAATCACCTACAGCCTAACCATTTCCACCTTCTGGTCCTCTCCTTCCTTGTCTGGAGGCACCCAAGGGCCAGGTCTGGGAGCACCCACTCTGCAGCCAGACTGCTTGCCTTTTTTTAAAAGAAATTTTATTGGTTTTTAGAGAGGAAGGGAGTGGGAGAGAAACATCAATGTGAGAATGGAACACCAATTGGCTGCTTCCTGCACACCTTCTACTGGGGATTGTGCCAACAACCAGGGCATGTGCCTTGACCAGGAATCAAACCTGCAACCCGCGGTGCACAGGATGACACCCAACTCACTGAGCCACACCAGCCAGGGCCAGACTGTCTGCATTCAAGGTCCCCAGCTCTACCGCTGCCTCGGTAGGAACCTAGTGGATGTTAACCCCTCAGGGCCTGTTTCCTCATCTGTAGACTTCCGGGAGGACAGCAGGTCCTGCCTCATGGTGCTGCTGTGATAATTACATGAGTTGAACCCTGTGCTGACACACAGTATGGGCACAGCACATTCATATCCATTACACACCAACACAAAATTTTCCTTCCATATGGCATGCTGGACCGGGAAAGGGGTGGTCTGGCTTGGACCCTGCAGGACTGGGGAGGAGGCTCTTTCTCTTTATGTTTCCAATTTCCTCTTTCCTGATTATGGGGTGGGGTTTCAAGGGCTGCCCGCCACTGCTATTCCCTCCTCCACATCTAGCCATATCCCCTACAGCATCCTCAACTCCACAGAGCTGTGACCAGAATTCCTTCTGACTTCCTTATTGGTGCCTCATTAGAAATGGAGTCTTGGCTGGTAGTTCAGTTGGTTAGTGCGTTACCCCAATATAGCAAGGTTGTCGGTTCAATCCGGGTCAGAGTTGATACAAGAATGAACAAATCAATGCAAACAGCCTGGCTGGCGGGGCTCAGTGGTTGAGCGTCGACCTATGAACCAGGAGGTCATAGTTTGATTCCCACTAAGGGCACATGCCCAGGTTGCAGGTTCGATCCCCAAGGGGGTGGACATGCAGGAGGCAGCCGATCCATGATCCTCTCTCATCAATGATGTTTCTATCTCTCTTCCCCTTTCTCTTCTTCTCTGAAACCAATAAAAATATCTTTAAAAAAACACCACCCCCGTCAACACCCAGGAACAGGTGTTTGCTGATGCTGTTTGCTGGGGCTGGGCTCCCCCTTCTTCTCTGTTCACCTGGACAACTTTGTACACTTTTCTCTCCAGACTGTGCACCAAGTTCACTTACCAATGGGGGGAAATGTGGCTAAGTGTTCTGCGGCCTGGGGCAGCACTCGTGGAGAACTTCTCTAGTTCACTGAAACCCAAACAGAGAACACCCCTGGAAGCAAGATCTCCAGAGACGGAGAAAGGGCTTTCCAGGACTGAGCTTGCAGCTTCTTTGAGGCATTCAGAATTAAGGCAGGGACACGGGGGAGATGACGTGCAAAGAGGGGAGGGGAGGAGGAAGCAAGGCAGGGATCGGGGGGCGACACAATATTCCACAAAAAAGGCATTTCAAACACGGAAACAATGGACAGAGTCAGCCTAAAGGCAATGACAAGCTTTTCACTGCAGAATAGCCCTGGGGCTCACGTGACCACCTGCCCGGGACCAGCCGGGTTGGGAACCGACGACCCCATCCCCCTGCGGGGCCGCTTTTCGCGGGACTCCTTTGTTCATCCACGAGGAGGACTGACCTGGGCGGCTGCCAGGAGGCTCTGGGCTGCCACCTCCTGCACCGCGGGCCTCCCGGCGGCGGACAGTGTGGTTTAACGGAAGGAAAAATGGAGGCGCGATGTAGGCTTGGGTGGCAGGCGCCACATCCACAGACGTCCGCCTGGAAGCCGACGAAACACTGCAGCCCAGGGCCTACTTTCCGGCAGAAAAGGGCCGAGAGGAGCCCAGCCCGGTCCTGCAGCAGCAAGAGGGCCGCCCCCACGGTGCGACGGCGAGGGGCCCTGGCTGGACCCACCGGCTCTCTCCACGTTCCTGCAGCCGGAGGGGCTGGAGTCTGTCAGGCCCCCTTGCCCAGCCCCGCAAGAGGAGGCCTCCGGGCCAGTCCGCTCCCTCCCCGGCGCGGCCCGGCTTACTCCGGCCCGGCCCTGCGACCCGCCCCGCCCCACTAACAGCGGAACCTGCGCGCCTGTCGCTGCGCACCTGACTCACCTGCGCGGGCGAGGCAATGGCGGCGCTTCCGGTGCGTGGCGGAAGTGCGCGCGCTCGGCGCCAGCAACTACAAGTCCCAGAAGGCAGCGCGCCGGGAGCGGGCGCCTCGTTCTCGCGCGTCTTGGGCCGTTTCTCGCGTGGCGCGGCGGTTGCCCACCACCTCGGCTGCGGCGTCGTGAGTGGCTGAGCGTTTGGGGCGCCGCTAGCACCCCCCACATCTCCCCCATTTTCCTGAGGCTCCCGCTGCGGTCCGGGCCCTCGCTTTCCTCCGGCCCTGCCCCTGGGGGGCGCCTCTCTTCCGGGATCGAGGATTCTCCTCCTCCGGCGGCCGCGGCCGGCGCCTCAGCGAGGGACGGCTGAGACCCACAGCGCGGGCGGGAGTCGAGTCCGAACTGCGCTCGGCCTGCTTTCTTCGTCCTTTTTTAAACCCTCAGCGGGGATATGTGCACTGTGTTTAGATAGCGAGGACGGAAGAGAGAGAGAGAGAGAAACATTGATGACCGATGTGACAGAGAAACGTGCCCCCGGGGCGCCCACCCGCCGCACCTCCCCCGAATGCGCCTGACCCGGGGGTCGAACCTGCCACCTGGGTACGCGCCTGACGGGAGTGGAACCGACACCTTTGGTGCAGGGAAGGACGCCGCAAGCTATGGAGACACCCCCACCCCGGGACCCAGCCCTCTCTCCTGGGGGACCTCTATGACGTCCGCCCGGACCTGCGAGGGAAGCGGAGGAGGAGGACCCTGATGCGGGAGCCCGAGGTCACCGCATCCCGTGCGTCTGGCGGAGGCTGAAAGGCAGACGGTGACCGTCAGGGGGCGCCCTGGTTGCGTGTCGCCGGGGATGGAAGCCGGAGGCAGGAGGACCAGAAGCGGGTCCGTCCTCTGTGGCTGCCCTGGGGACGGTGTTTGTCTGCCCGTTGGCCCCCAAGTAGGACAGGGGCGAAGACCAGGGAGGCTGGCAGTTTCGGATCCAAGTCTTTTTTTTTTTTTTTTCAAATCCTCACCCGAGGATATGTTTTTATTGTTTTCTTTAAAGAGTGGGGCGGCGGGGAGGCGGGTGCAGAGAAACGTAGGATGTGAGAAGCATCCATCCATTGCCTCCTGGCACGGACCCGGACCGGGGATGGAACCCGAGGCCCAGGTGTATGTGCCCGGACCGGGAGTCGAACCCGCCACCTGTTCCGTTTCCTGGATGACACTCCCACCCACCGAGCCACCTCGCCTGGGCTGTGACCGAGTCCCGGCTGATGGGAGCCAGGCTGCAGAGATGGTCGGTGGGGCCGTCGCTGGTACAGTCAGTCAGTCATTGCAGGGTGTGCAGGACACGGACCGCGCCACCCGCCCTGCTCTACAGGAAGGACATCTTCCCAGGCCGCTGATGGGTGGGAGCCACTCCCCATCTCCTGAGACACTAGTCCTCCTGAGCTCCTGGATCGTGCTCCTGGGTCTGGGGTGCTCCTGGCATTCACTTGGGACCGACCTTGTTGGGTGCCTTAGGCAACAGTCATTGTCTTCCTACTCACAGATACTTGTTAACTTGCTACCTTGACCCCCGCCATTTGTGTATTCTAGAAAGTTGGGAATTTACATTCCAAAGGATAAGTCTTTTAAAATTTTTTTATTTTTTAAATTGATTTCAGAGAGGAAGGGAGAGGGAAAGGGGTAATACCACATCCCTCAGGGAGTCTTCCAGAAAGCCTGTGGGACAGTGGTGGCAAAGGGCCTGGGCGTGAGGGCCCCTGGCCTGGTGCATTGGGACAGTGTCCCCTTCCTGTAGAGGGTAGAGGGTTGGCTGGGAGCAGGGGGATGAGGTCTCCAGGACTCCTGGGCTGGGAAGGGGGTCTTGGCCAGGCTAGGGGTGTTTCTAGCCAGGGGAGGTCTCAGGATGGACTGGGGGTGGGTGTTCTCTGGGCGCTAAGGAGGCAGGTGTCAAGCTTGCCTAGGGATTGTTGACCGGGCTGAGCTAAAGTAAATGGTCCTTGGGCTGGTCTGAGGGCCCTTGGGCGTGGGGTGGGGCTGAACTGGGGGGCCAGGCACATGGTGAATTTGGGACCCCATTCCCACGGGAACTTCCCAGGTTCAGTCCAACAGCCTAGAACACAGGCCTATCTGACTGTCCAACCATAGTTGAGAAAGGGACCCGGGAACTCACCTCGTGCTGGAGGCCCTGGGTGGTCACTGCCTGTCCCTCCCAGCTTCCCTTGCCCATCATATTGGTCTGGTACAGGCTAGGGGCGTTTGCTCAAGGAGAATTTTGTTTCCTTCAAACTATTGGAAGGGGGAGAATGGAAGGGGCTAGAGTTGGTGCCCTGAGCATGAACTTACTTGAAGAAACTGTGAAAATCTTGGGGGACCACACTCAAGGGCATGCCTGACTACAGGGGGACAGCAAAGGGGGGAGCTATGTGGGCTGCTAGGAAAGGCCTCAAACTGGGTATCCACTCCCATCCTTGGGTTTTGCCATGTCTGGTACTCTCCAGTTTATTTGCTTAATAATCTCTAAATCCACTCACTTGTTAAACTCAAAACTCCTCCATTTGCCCCAGCAATCCCACTTCTAGCAATATATCCTATATTCATGGCAGTGTTATTTACAATAGCCAAGCTCTGGAAATAGTCCAAGTGCCCATCAGTGGATGAGTGGGTAAAAAAAAAAAAAAGTGATGTATTTACACAATGGAATACATCCTTGTTAAAGAACTCTCCCTTTGCAATAGCAAGGATTATCTGAAGATTATTATGCTTAGTGAAATAAACCAGAGAAAGAATTTATATGTGACCTGATGAACAAGATAGGTCCAGTAACATGGATGCAATGAATAGATAGATCTCAGAGGGAAGGGGCCTGGGAGAGGACTGGAAGAGATGAGCTAAAGAACATAGGTGTGAAAACACACACACACACACCATTGACACAGTGCAGTGAAGGCCAGGGGGCGGGGCTGGGTGGAGGAGAAATAGTGTCAATAAAAACCCTCAAAATACTTTTAAAGTGGTCTTTCAGTTATTCAATTGTCAAACATGAATTCAGTTGAAACAAAATATTGAATTTTAGCCAGATTATGTTGCCTCTGAAAGCCCCTCTTATTTTTTTAATCTTCACCCAAAGATATTTTTCCATTGATTTTTAGAGAATGGAAGGGAGGAGGAGAGAAATATGGATGTGAGACACATCAATTGGTTGCCTCCTGCATGTGCCCTGAGCAGGGCCAGGGATCAAGTCTGCAACCTAGGTATGTGCCCTTGACCAGAATCAAACCCAGTCTGCAGGCCGATGCTCTATCCACTGAGCCAAACTGGCTAGGGCATGAAAACATAATTCATTTTGTTAAAAAAGTTTGCCACGTGTGAGAGAGACTGAAAAAACAGCACCAAAACAAGACCTTGATATTGGGAATCTCTGGTGGAAAACCACGAAGGGAGCCTATTCCTTGCTTGGAGGGTTGGTGGTATTAAGTTGCTCATCTACACCATTCCTGGGTGATTCTAGAGCTAAACCGGGGGATGATCTTTCCATGGACCCTGAGAGGAGGGGGTGTCATGGAATTCCAGGCATGGTCATCCTGGGAGGGGAGATGCTTGTGGTTGGGGATCGGTTTGTTGATTGAGAGGCAGATGAAATGAGAGACAAATCTGGTGGTTGTCCCACTTACCGGTTGCTGGTGTGCACTCTAGGGACAGAACCTGCAATCTTACAGCATCAGGATGCGCTCTAACCAACGGAGCCACCCTGCCAGGGCCCAGCAAATATTTTTAAGGGGAGAATAGTGAACAGTCAAGCCCAGTCCCTGCCCGCATGGGGCTCATGTCCCAACCAGAACCACAGACCTGTAATTCCATTGGTCATGCAGGGCTATGGGACCTGTGAGAGGCAAGTCAGGGTGAGGGCTGAGGGCATGAGCAGGGCGGCTGGCAGAGCCATCCCAGAGGGAGGGAGTGTCCCAGCAAAGATGGAGCCACATCCTTCTTTAAGACCTTGTCTCAAGGGAGTCACATGGCATTCTGTGGCCGCTGTTGGGGAGGAATGGCTAAGAATTTATGGCCACGTTTGAAGTTGCCATGGATGGGAAAGCTGTCAGCTCACCTCCAGTGACCATCTTCCCACCACAAACCAGTGTGTGACACTTAGGGCGCAGGGACCTTGTTGGGACTCGGAGAACTGCTCCTTCTCCCTAGGAAAGTTCTCAGACTCATGTAGTAGGAGGGCAGCAGCACCGTGCTCAAAGCCAACAGGGCCATGTGAGGTCGTGGAAGAAAGAGTACGTGTGCTATCGCAGCCGCAGCCACGAGGTCTTAGCCTGGAGAGGCTGTGCAGGCAGCACTCAACCACTACCTGCTGAATGTTAATTACTTCTGACCCATGGGTTTAGAAAATGTTTTGAAATGTTTATGCAGAACTTGAGAGAACAAAGGTAGAGTCTTGGAGGACGGGATGGAATGGGCTGCAGGGTACACAGGCTGTGACGAGAAATTTTTTAAAATATGTATTCTTATTGATTTCAGAGAAGGGAGGGGGAGACAGAAGCATCAATGATGAGAATCATTGATTGGCTGCTCCTGCACACTCTCTACTGGGGATCAAGCCTGCAACCCAGGCACGTACCCTAACCTGGAATCAAATCATGACCTCCTGATTCATAGTGGTTGAGTGGATGCTCAACCACTGAGCCACCCCAGCTGGACCTGGAGAATTTTAATGTCACCTCATGAGAAACATGGGCGTCCAATACGTATCCCTCGCTCCCAGGAGTCCCTCAGGAAAGTGGAAATGTGACAGGAACGTGCCCAGGTGTCTACGCTCGCCTGCGGTTTCCAGCTCTCTGAGCCCCCAGGACTTCCTCTCTCCGTCCCCATGCCCTGCTCCTCAGTGTATTTTGATGGGACAAGGAACACAATGACATTCATCCTGACTCTCTTGGAACCTTGGGCTGAAGGGATTGCAGCCTTGCACAAAATCTGCTAGAATTGGACTGACAACCTCCATCCTTTAAAAAAAAACCCAATTTTGTTACAGCCCCTCCCCCGCCGAGAATTTTTAAAAATTGATCTTTTAGAGCGAGAGGAAAGGGGAGAGAGAAACACTGATCAGCTGCCTCACATAGGCGCCCTAACTGGGAATCAAACCCGCAACCTTTTGGTAAAGGGGACGATGCTCCACCCAACTGAGCTACCTGCCAGGGCTCCATTCTTTTGTGTTAACATTGCTTACTTACCAAAACAATAATGAAGGGTATTCAAATAGGAAAATACACACACAGATTCTACCACAGAAATAGTTTACTCCTCCATCTTCTCCTTTAGTCCTTGTTCATACACATAAATACTTTACTACAAATATCAGTGCACCCACTTCATTCATTGTAAGCACTTAGCTTTCAGTAATGTCCCTCGTAATGACCAAATCATAACTGCAAATCCACTGAGTAAAAACTAGATGGTTTTCCAGCTGTCACATTCATTATTGACGATGCCCACATCGCCTGCGTGGGCAGGACGGGGCCCCTGGCAGTCCTTTGGTCTTGAGAACACTGTCGTTCAGTGCTTTGGGATCAGGCCTGAGTCCCACCACACCACTCAGGTTCTGGTGCAGGACTGGGCTAAGAAGGCAGCGTCTCATCAACTGGCTTTAGTGCTAGATCGTTATTTCTTCTTGCGTTTGGCCCCACTGTGTGTCTTCTGGTGCCCAATGAGGTGCGAGCTCTGGGTGAAGGCCTTCCCGCATCTGTCGCAGGCGTAGGGGCGCTCCCCGGTGTGGATCCTTTGGTGCCGGATGAGGTGGGAGCTCTGGCGGAAGGCCTTGTTGCAGAACTTGCACAGGTAGGGCCTGGCCCCGGTGTGAGTCCTCAGGTGCTGGGAGATGGCTGAGCGGTCATTGAAGGTCCTCCCACACTCACGACACTTGAATGGCCTCTCCCCAGTATGAATCCTCTGGTGCTGCGTGAGGGAGGAGCTCTGGATGAAGGCCTTGCCGCAGTCCCGGCACACATAAGGCTTCTCTCCCGTGTGGATCTTTCTGTGTACAGAGAAGTACCTGGGGTTCCGGAACAGTTTGTCACAGGCGCTGCAGCGGAACACCTGGCTCCCCTTGTGGATCTGTACGAACGTGACCTGCAGGGAGCTCCTGCTTTCCCGGGCTCTGCCCCGTTGGTGGCTCTGCTGGATTTTTACCTGGGAATCACGTGCTGCCTTTCTAATGCGTAAACTATGCCTGCGCAAGCTTTTCCTGGGTAGAGTTTTCTGGAGGGAGGTGTGGCTTGTGGCGCGACCCCTGTCTGCTGGGGACTTGGGGCTTTCATGGTGCTGCTTCTCAGAGAGGGCTTCCTCCTGGGCCAGCCCCACAGGCGGCAATGCCGTGTCCCCAACTTCCGGGCTCCCCCCTTGCGGGGCCTCTCCTGAGGTAGAGGGTTGGGCCTCGGCCCTTGAGAGCTCTTCTACTTTCAGATCGGGGGCTGGTTCTGCCTCAGGAACAGCTGAGTTTGGGGGTAACTGCTCCCCTTCTTGTGTAGCCTCCCAGCCTGAAAGACACCAAAGGTGTGGGTTAGGCAGAGGAAACGGTGAAGTGGGCTAAGAGCAGGACAACTAAGTTTAAAAGCCGGGGGATGTCTTACGTGTTTTTTAAACCTCACCTGGGGATATGTTTTTATTCAGGAAGGGGGAGAGAAAGAGAAACAGTTGCCTCCTGTACACATCCTAGGAATGTTCCCTAACGGGGAACGGAACCCGCAACCTTTTGGTGTATGGGACAACACTCCCACCAACTGAGACAACCTGCCAGGACAAAGCTGGGGATGGTCTCCCCCAAGTGCAGTCTTGCAACCCGGAGAGGGACTGAGAGACAGTGATGCAGCCAGGCGGGGACACTGTGCTTAAGCCCAGCTCTCCATCTCCTGTGCAGCCCTCAGACACCCACAGTGAGGTCCCTCAGTGGGACCGAGGCTGCCCCTGTGCATACAACACTCACCCTTTTAGAGCCACAGGCCAGTGCAAGGCCCTGGTTGGTGCAAAGGACTTGAGAAACATCCATGTGAGAGAGAAACATTGACCAGTTGCCTCTTGTATGGGCCCTGACTCAGAATCGAACCTGCAGCCTTTCGGTGTACAGGACAATACTCAAGCCCCCGCGCCGGGCCCACAGAAGGCACATGCTGATGCGGGCCCGTGTCACCCCTGTCCTCCGAGGGCCGTGCGGGCGAGGGCAAGGGCTCACCCACGGAGACCAGGTGTCGGAAGGTCTCCAGCATCACGTCATGGTACTCGGTCCTCTGCGTGGGGTCCAGCAGCTCCCACTCGTCCCTGTTGAAGTCCACGGCCACGTCCAGGAAGGTCACTGGCTCCTGCAAGGCCACAGTGTGTTGCTCAGCAGGAGGGTTAGGGAGTCCTCGAAGGGGACAGAGCCTGCTCTGCAGGGAGGGGCGCCTTTGTTTTGGGGCAAAGTGTGGGCTAAGGCAGAGCCCCGCTTCACCAGGAGTGGCAGGTACCTCCGCCGCCCACACCTGAGTCCAGCTCGCCTTTCTCCACACTCCCCCCGTGTCCCGCTCCTGGGTAGCTACCCACACGGGGAACAAGAGCTGCCATGTTCTGGATCAGTCCTTTCTGAGGGGCCCACGAGGACTCCAGGGGGAGAGGCCTCCGTGGCCCTTTGCCTGGACCTGGGAGGCACATTTTGCCCACAAGAGGCAGAGCCACAGATGGGCTGGAGAGCCCCCCATCACCGGGGAGCCCCTGGACACAGCCTTGCCTGAAGCACCCCAGATCACCCCACACGAGTGCCAGCACATTCACGCAGAGGCAGCTTCTGCCAGGAGCAGCCCTGGCCAGGGCCACACAGCACAGGGTGGGGCCAATCTCTGAGCCTCAACAACTCTGTTACTGTGAAGGAAATCTCAGACCCCGTCTAAGTCTCGCTCTACTGCCCTTCACGCTCAGAAACTCCGGAAGGCCTGGCCCGGAGGCACGGGGGGCCCCTCACAGGGGAAGCTGTGGCAGGAGGAAGGGGTGCCACTCCCCTCACCTCCGGCAGCACCTCCGCTGGGCAGGTGGTCTCCTTCTCCTCCTTCCCCTCCTGCTGAGCCGGAGTCTGCAGAGGGCAGGTGGGTTCTGGGGCAGGCAGAGCTGGGAGAGAGCAGCACAGGGTCAGGGGTCAGGGGGCGTCACACAGGGTCAGCCCGTGTCTCTGGCCCGACAGGGCTCCGCATGCTTCACCTGCCTCAGCAGCTGGCTCACCTTCTCCTCAGAAGCTGAGCCTCTGGCCCCCGAGTCCTCCACCCACCTGTCACCGTGTGGAGGGTGAGGCTGTCCAGCCCCTAGGACAGACCCACTCTCCCAACACACCCATCCTGATGTTAATTCTGCGGTCACCTCCAATTCAGGAAACAGCCCTGCTCAGCCCCCACTTTCCCCCCAACCTTCGTGTGCCCCATCAACGTTTCTCTCTCTCTCTCTCTCTTCCTCTAAAATAAAAAATATATCCTCAGGTGAAGATTAAAAGAAAGAAAAAAAGGAACATCTTTCAGGCAACCATCAGGTGTTGCAAGGGGCAGGGAGGTGAGTAAAAAGTGTCTGAGCCCCACAGAACTCAGCCCCACAAAGGCCAGTCCCATGGACTCGGCTCCCCAATGCACCCATCCCTCCTGGCTGGGCGGCTCAGTGGTTAAAGCACCACCCCGATATGCCAAGGTTGTGGGTTCCATCCCTGGTCGGGGCATGTGTGGGAGGCAGCTAACTGATGTCTCTCTCTCTCTAGAAAAGTCAGCGGGAACATGTCTTCATGTGAGAATTATAAAAAAATAATAATAATTTTAAAAAAGACCCCAGTGGGTGTGGCTCAGTGGTTGACCCATGAAGAGGCTGTCAGGGTTCAATTCCTGGGCAGGGCACATGCTCGGGCTGTGGGCTCGATCCCCAGAGTGGGGCCTGCAGAAGGCAGCCCTCAATGATTCACTCTCATCTTTGATGTTTCTCTCTCTCCCTTCTCTGAAATTAATAAAAAACACACATATGTATTTTAAAAAGAACCAACAAATACATAAATAAGTGGAACAACAAATCAATGTTTTTCTTTCTCTAAAAAACAACCACCAATAAATAAATTTAAGAACAAGAAAAAAGCAACTCATTAGTCCACCAGCCACACCTGCTGCCAACGAGGATTCTGGGAAGTTCCCTCAGACCTGCAGCTGCCCCTGAACTCAGGGCTTGGTTCCCGCTGAGCCACAGAACTTCCCAAGGGCCCTGCCCCGCCCTGTGCTCCTGCTGGTAGACCTACCCCACCTCTGATGGCGGAACAGACTGTGATGGCTCCCACTGTGGCCTGTGCAGGGAGCTCCCCACCTGGCACACCCGTCCTGCTGCCTCTGAGCTCTGCTCTGTACCAGGTGTCGGCCTTCACAGGCCCCACTACCAGCGCCCTTTAGTTCCTCTCAGCTCCACCATCTCACACGCATTCATTTGTCACATCTGCCTCACATGCATTCATTCGCCATATTCCCGTCTCACACACAACCATCTGTCATGTTCCCATCTTTGCTGGGAGACTGAAGGCCTGCTGAGCTCAGGAGTCCTGTGTGACCTGGTCACCAATGTGTGCACAGCCGCCCTGCATGGGTGACGTTAGAAGGCACCCCAGGAACATGCCCGTGGACTGAAGTCAGGGTTCTCCTGGCTCGTGGGCAGGAGCCTAAGAAGATACTGAAGCAGTTCCCTGGAGAGCTCCCCAGAAGCCTGCGGGTGAGGCCTGAGATCTCCCGTTTCCACAGCTGGGTGCAGGGACGACTCACAAAGCCCTTCATCTGGAGGCCAAGGCAGAGACGGCCCCAGCATGGAAGCACAGGGCACAT
>PVJC01020702.1:0-28887 GCA_004026665.1 Murina feae
GGGGGTCTCTCAGCCTGGTTGTGCCCTCTCACAGTCTGGGACCCCTTGGAGGATGTCCACATGCTGGCATGCCTGACCAGCCTGGGTGAGGGGCTGATGGCCATTTCAGGCTGTCCACAGCCCCTTCTGGGTTCGGGTCCCTACTGGGGTGCCTCGCTGGAAGCAGATATCTGGGACTTATTTAACTTCTATAATTGAAACTTTGTTTTTTTGGTCCTCTGCTTGAAGCCTCGGTTGCCCCTGGCAACCCAAGGTCCCAGCCCAGCAGGTATCTGAGGCTTGTTTATCTTCTATAATTGAAAATTTGTAGTCTTGAGTAGAGCTCAGGCTTCCTCCACTGTCCAGGGCAACTCTAGCTCCGTGGCCTCCGTCATCTTAGTTGAGCTAATTTGCATATTTTCCCCTGATTGGTTGGTGGGTATGGCTTGTGGGTGTGGCTTGTGGGTGTAATGGAGTGAGGGTCAATTTGCATATTACTCTTTTATATATATATACACATACATACACACTAGAGGCCTGGTGCACAAAAATGTGTGCACTCGGAGGGATCCCTCAGCTTTGCCTGTGCCCTCTCACAATCTGGGACCCCTTGGGGGATGTCCACATCCTGGCTTAGGCCCGATCCTCCAGGGAGCACGACTAAGCTGGCAATCAGACATCCCTCTGGCAGCCTGGGAGCCCTCAGGAGATGTCCACTTGCCAGCAGGAGCAGGCCTAAGCTGCAGTCAGACATCCTTAGCACTGCTAAGGAGGCGGGCGAGGTTCTCACCATCACCACTGTACTGGCAGCTGGCAGCCTGGCTTGTGGCTAAGCAGAGCTCCCCATGTGGGAGCGCAATGACCACCGGGGGGCAGCTCCTGCATTGAGTGTCTGCCCCCTGGTGGTCAGTGTGTGTCATAGTGACCAGTCATTCCCAATGGTTCTGCTGTTAGGGTCAATTTGCATATTACTTTTATTATATAGGATATATATATATATAGATATAAATATAGATAAAGATTAGATATAGATAGATATAGATATAGATATAGATATAGATATAGATATAGATATATGTGTGTGTATATATATACACACACACACATATCCTATATAATAAAAACCTAATATGCAAATCGACCAAACAGCTGAATGACTGGCGGAATGACCAGTTGCTGTGACATGCATTGATCACCAGGGGGCAGATGCTCAATGCAGGAGCTGCCCTCAGCCCAAGGTCCCAGGCCAGTCAATGCAGGTGCCAGTTGGGGCAGGGGCCTTATTGACCCACTGGTCACCCACAGATCGGCCCTGATTGATGGCCAGGCCTAGAGACCCTACCTGTGCACAAATTTTGTTCACTGGTCCTCTAGTAGATTCATAAAGGACAGATACGTTAATTATTTTTTTACCAAAGGATTTCATTCTTGGTCTCAACCCAGAGACCACTTCTCTTATTATTTTCTTCAGTTGAATTCCTTGTTGCAACCTGTTCCTTAATCTTTTGCCCTGTACATTTTTTCTCTCTGGGCTATGACCACTATCCAGCTGCCCAGCCCATATAACTGGAAACTCCCTCTCTTTCTATTGGTTTCCTTGAAACTTCAACTCATTTCTGACATTCTACCTCCTGTTATTGAATTAGCATTAGAGTGAAAAACTGACTGTGGAGCCATCAGCCCATCACTTGCATCTGCTGGCAAGAGCCAGCGCAATGGTTTTGAGTGTCAGTCTCAATTCCTTATGACATTCCTTCTGGCACAATCTATTTTAGAGCAAAGGATCTCCATGCCACAGCTCACTGCCAGCTCCTCATCCCTTAGACTGCAGCAAGCTATACCTGGAAAAGAAAGTATGTTATTAAAATGTTAAAGTTAATAATAGAGAATAATAAAATGAATACAAAATAAAAGTGATGTGATATCACTGTCCTTCAAGGTCAGCTGTCAAAACATGTGGACAGAATGGAATAATAGGCTGAACAGGAGAGAAATGACACTGAATTAACTTCATATTGCCACTGTAGAAAATTATATTATATCAAATTTGATGTTTAAATAATGCAAATTTTTTATCTGATATTTCCATGGGTCATAAAATCAAATCAGTCTTATTGGGTTAAAGTTAAAGTGTCATCTAGGCTAGCTCCTTTAAAAACTCCTGTGAATAATCCACTCCTTTGCTTTTTCCAGCTCCTCACGACCATCTTCATGCCTTGGCCTGCAGCCTTTTCTTCCATCTTCAAAGCCATTAGCACAGTATCTTCAAATCATTCTCACTCACTGATCCCTATTTCCATTGTCACATTTCCTTGTCTGGTGACTCTCTGTCTGCTTAACCTTGTGACTACATTGAATCCACATGGGTAATTTCTACATCTAAAGGTCTTTAATTTAATCACATCAGCAAAGTCACATGATCTAGCAATTAAAATGTAGATCTCTTTGGGGTTCAGCTTGCCAAAAACAGGAGCTCATGAGCTACTAGTATACAACTCACCTGGCAGTATAGCCCAGTGGTTGAGCAACAACACATGAACCAAGAGGTCACTGGTTAGGATTCCTGTTATAGGTACATGCTAATTTAAGCTTTCAATCTCTGGGCACATGTCTTTCATGTTATTAGCTTTAAAAAACAAACAAAATAAAACATATTTTGTATTGATTTCAGAGAAGAAGGGAGAGAGAGAGAGAGAAACATCAGTGATGAGAGAGAACCATTGATCTGCTGCCTTCTGTATGCCCCACACGGGGGATTAAACTTGAACTCGGGCTTTTGCCCTATCCAGGAATTGAGCTGTGACTTCCCAGTTCCTAGGCCAATGCTCCACCACTGAGCCATGATGGCCAGGTCCACATTCTTACATTTAAACTCATAACCAGAGCACCATGTACTAAGAGATAAAAAGAGAATTCTGGTGCAGAGCTTGCCAATAACTTACCAGAATGTGTTCTGTATTTTGATTCTATAGCCCACAGATGAGGAGACAAACTGTCCACAGAACCAAATGTCATAGTTATATACAAGTTTAGACAAGTGGCAAACCTTACTATTCTTATGAAGAGGAATAGATCAACTTTATTCCTGGACACCAATATATTCTATAGCAGGGAGGTGGGTATCAACTAACAATGTCCTATGGCCCTAATCAATAGCGAATACCAAGTTACTAGAAGCCCCCAATTCTTGGTCTTTATCTTAAGATTCCCCATTGCCTAAATTACCAATATACTTATAATAAAACCTAAAGACTTCTAGGCCCTTTAAAGGCCTCAGGGGACTAGCCTTTATCTACATTTCACTTGGTTTTAAATCATATTCCCCATGTTTGCTGTATTTTGCTGCACTGGCTCTCTTTCTATTTCCCATGTCTTCCAAACACATGCCTTTCTCAGTCACTCAGTTCTCACTCTTTCTTTGCCTCTAGATTTTATAAGAATTAATTCTTCTCATCATTGGGGTTTGAGGTTTTAGCACCAATGTTGCTCTTTTGAGTCTTTCTTTGACCACAATTGATCACTTTCTACTCTTCACCCAGACATTCGTCATCCCTGGTGAGTCTCTAGATTATTATCCTTTTAGTTTTATTTTCTTTGAGAGTAGTAAAATTCCACTTTAATGAAATTCCAGAGACCTAAGAAAGGCTTGGAAGATGACCACCATCTTCCAGGAATGTGAGACCTATATCCCAAGAGCCATTATCAGAAGTAACATCCTGAGAGGGATCTAGGTCCAAGCATCGGTGCCCAGTCTAAAAATGTACTTTCATATTCAAATTGGATTGAATGTTGAAAAGGAGGTAATACCAAAGGAACATGGAGACCGGGAAAAATATTAAAAGAGGTGGCTAAAAGTAGGCCTCAGAGAAGAGTGGGACTGTTTCCCAAGCTAAACTGCAGATGATCTAAATCATTTTATTTATTTTTTCATTAAACCCATTTGTCAAGATGGTTGTTTTGGTTATACTAAGACTATTTTTACAATATAAAACAGACTGAATGAGATGAGTCAGGCACTATCCAAGTTATTTAGGGTGTAAATATTTACGAAACAGTGGCCTCCCATATTAGACTTGTCTGTTGGCATTCCTGATTAATCTCAGAAAATCTCTG
Organism: Murina feae; assembly: GCA_004026665.1. NCBI lineage: Eukaryota > Metazoa > Chordata > Mammalia > Chiroptera > Vespertilionidae > Murina > Murina feae. Next base: position 4,093 of record PVJC01020702.1, read on the forward strand.
AAGGAAGCATGTGTGCAAGGACATAGACATCTAAATCAGTTATTGTTAATCAAATAAAACCAGGTTTTCAAAAATTCTCCAGGTTTAAAACAGTAATTTTAATAAATGATGCAGGAATAAGAATCATCTTAATTAAGGATGAAAAGGTGGGAGTGTACTTATTACTTTAGAATCTATACTAAATGGATCATTAGACAGATAGCCACAAGGATCCTCAGCAAGTATCCAATTCACCCCTCAATTTTCAGATGAAAAACAAACAAACAAACAAAAAACACACCCCAATGGATGGAGTAACTATCTCAAGGTCCCAGGACTAGTTCATGGCAGCTTCAGGGTGATGGCTGAAGCCCAGCACCCTTTTCATGTAACCTCATTGCTTAATTTGCCAGAACAACTATTTGAAGATTTACCCTGTCATAGTCCAGATGCTTAATGCATACAAATGTGATCCTGAGACTATACTGTCACCTCAACATTCAGCTTGATTACTCTTTCTTAACCATGTAGATCTGCTAAGTACATAGCATATGGAGAACCTTTCCCACAGGCAATCCCTTTTCATTCATGAAGCCAACTTTCAATGTGCTTTTCAAGGTGCCCCTGCTCTAGGGGAATATGTTAGCATTAAGGTAAATAAGATTATTGCTACCTAATGACCTGGGACTAAAACCTGCTAGGTCACAGTCACATGAAAATATTTCCATTTGTAGCTTAAGTAAGAAGTATCTGATTACCAAATCAGTTTTAAGAAATATGGCTGCTGTATTTTGCTTTACAAGCTTTCGAGCAGGAGTGGTTTCTGACTTGCCCAGCGACCTCAGAAGCAACTTAGTCTTCAATAAGTTATAGACCAAGATGTCAGGACTAGGATGGTTGGTTGCTTTACCAGAGATGAGAATATTTCTTCATACACGAAGTGAAATGATGATAATGATTTCACAGGGTTAGTGATCAAATTAAATAATATAATGTACATAAACCACCTGTGGCATTGCAACTTTCAAAAAATTCTTAGTACATCCATCATTATACTTTCTTATTCATCTATACAACAAAGGTTATGGAGCTCCTACTCTTCAAACTTTCATTTCTAATCAACTTTAAGAAACAATCAAATCTAAAACGTTAAAAATGCTTCCAACTACCTTTGGTATTAAGGCTAACTTGTTAGGGAGATATATATGACTCTTTAGCATCTAATCATTTAGTTCTTAAAGAGGTTCATACTAGACAAACTCACAAGATACTGATTAGTACCAATTGTCATTTATTTTTCCTACTGGCAAATCAATCTAATTGGGAGCTACAGGCAATTTCAGACATAGTCTACACTTTGGGAGGAAGATAAATAAAGGATATCCAATGGCCAGTCAGAACATTTTTGGATTGCACAAAGGAAATTCCCTCAGTTATCAAAAATAGGAAACCAATAGATTCTTTTAAAATAACAAAAGTATTCACATCATAGCATAGTGCTCTTCATAATCAGTTTGTGTATAACTATCCACACAAACTTTATTCAAGGTGAGTCCTTCCAAGCCTCAGCTTTCTTACCTGTTAATTATGGAACAAATAATACATTCATAAGGTTGCTGATAATCTTTTGTTGTTAATCCTAAGGATATTTTTCCCACTGATTTTCACAGAGAGTGGAAGAGGGGTAAGAAAGGGAAGAGAGAAAAAAAGTATCGATGTGAGAGTGATACATTGATTGGTTGCTTCTTACAATGGACTGGAGCCAAAAATTGAACCTTCAACCCAGGTACATGCCCTTGACCGGGAATCAAACTGAAACCCTTTGGTTCACAGACAGACACTCTAACCAGTGAGCAATACTAACCAGGGCAAGGCTGTTTATAGTTTAACATAACATAAGCATTTAATAGAGTATCTTATATACATAAATATTAACCATAAATAAAATTATTATGTTTTACATAAATTATAGAGTAATACACCGAGGGCTTTTCCAATTAAATTCATTTGCTAACTTTGGTCAATGGTGGGGTTACCAAGAATACAAATATAAAGTAGAATTTTTACAATGTTTTGGGTTTGGGGCAAAAGAATGGAGTGAACAATTAGTAAGTATAACAAGGAAAGGCACAAGGATACATAATATTATATTTGGCTCTTTCTATGGGGAAGGTTTCCCAGTTAGTACAAGGATATGTTCCATATACTCTGTGAATGTGATTTTATATGAAAACTAGGGGCCAGATGCACAAAAATTTGTGCACTCGTGAGGTCCCTCAGCCCGACCTGTGCCCTTTTGCAGCCTGGGACCCCTCTGGGGATGTCCACCTGCTGGCCTACATGGTCAGCCTGGGTTAGGGACTGATGGTTGTTTGCAGGCTGGCCAAGCCCCCCAGTGGGATCCCTCACCCCATTGGGGTGTGGCCAGCCTGGGTGATGGGCTGAGGGGCACTTTCAGGCTTTCAGGCTGCCCACAGCTCCCATTGACCCAATGTCCAGCAAGGCTGGCTGGGAAGAAGGTTCCTGGGGTTATTTATCTTCTATAATTGATACACTGTTCCTTTAAGCTGAGGCCTAGGCAAATAATGAAACCTCCTCTCTGCTTCAGCTCATGGCTTCTATAATAAAACAATGTTGCACTTAGTAGTCCTCCTGGCCTGCTGCTTGCTTCAGCTCCTGAGGCTTCTACGATTGAGACAATGTTACAAATATGTTGTTGCCTGGAGCTGGGAGAAGGCCAGCTGGTCTGCAGTTTCACTCCTGCTGCAATGAAAGCTGCCTGTGTACTCAACTCCATGAGTGGCGGCCTCCATCTTGGCTGGGTTAATTTACATACAGTTGCTCTGATTGGCTGGTGGGCATGGCTTAGGCATTCCGAAGGGATGGTCAATTTCAATATTATGTTTTTATTAGATTAGATGAGGTATATACCTGGGCCATCTTTGTAGGGCTGGAAAGGCAGACATGCAAGGAGGCCATGCTACGTGTCCAGGGACTAGCAGCTGGCGTGTGATGGAGCCAAGTCATCGCGGCAAGTCTTTGCTACCTTTAACACCATCACACTTCTCTTCATGCAGGGGGAAAGTAATAAGAGATTTTTAGATAAAAAAATGTGTGAAAGCCTAACAGAGGAAGCAATTACGTCCAGATGCAGCAGTTAATGGTAGCTTCATTAAAGCCCTAGAATTTCACTGAGGCTTTAAATTAAGGGCAGACTTTGGGCATTTGACATGTGGGACAACATTTTAATCAGAGAAATATAATGAGAAAATCTTCTAAAACTCTAAACATTGGATCTATCTAGTATCATTTTATTCCATCTGGATACAAAGGTTGACATCATTGGAAAAATAACAGCCACTGAATGTATTGATATGTTGTATACCAAGTTAAGAATTTCAGATAATTATGTATAATAATTTGTATCTGTGTGTATTTGCAGCAGGAATTTCGTGAAGTAGCTTAGAAATGATTCTCAATCCCACAGAGGTATACACTGCAGATCTGTTTTAGAAGTTTTTTCTTGAGGTCTCATGGATTGTGCATCTGTCCTTGTATGGCCAAAGTTCATTTTGTCTAACAAAACAGGCACGTGATCTAAAGTGAGACCATTTCTTCTGTATGCCCATGAAAATGGAGCCCAGTTCTCAGTCTAATCGCATTTTATCCTCAATAATAACACGAGTCCATACCAAATAAGTTACAATTCAGTCCATTGAAGGTATAATACTTTCTTTTCACTGTTGACATCAAGTTGGACCTTTCTGGGGTATGTCTGCCTGCTTGGGTTGAAAATAGCCTTCTTATATTGATTTATTAAATCCTTTCATTCAAATTGATCTATATTTTGTTGATTATTATAGTTACTTCTCTTGAGTAATCATATATATATATAGTTTATATATATAGTTTATTAATAAACTATATATATATATATATATATATATATATATATATATATAGTTTATTTAGGCAATGAAAATACATTGCCTAAATATAGGCAAATATTTAGGCAATGAAAATACATTGAAGTAAGTGACATAAGACAGCTGTGTTTTAGGAAATCATGAAAAAAACTAGAGGCCTGATACACAAAGATTCATGCCTTCCTTCCCCTGGTTGCCAGCACCACCTTCACTCTGCCCAGAGCCATCTTTCTGCTTTTCTTCTGTCCTGGAGCCGCCTTTCTGCCTTCCCATGCTGCCCAGAGGCCCATTATCATTGCCTAATATATTTGCCTAAATAAACTATATATATATATAGTTTATTTTTTTTTCTTGTGTTAACTTTTTCTTCTGTGAACTAATGTCTTTTTCTGGGAGAAGCCAACCTATTGTCTAAATCTTAACAATAGTCTATGTCATATTTTCAGAAGAGTTCTATAGAAAGTGAAACCTGTAATTTGTATCATGCCTGTAAAATACTTTAACTCTTCATGTATGTTAGAGTTTTATGAATCTGACAAAGAGATATTTAAACTAATGTTAATAATGCCTTACATTATCCATTGCTTTCTCATTTCTAGGGAGCTTTCACATACATTGTCACCTTAACCTTGGAGCTTCTCTGCAGTAGGCAGCAGAGATTATTATTGGCTATATGATGGGTAAACTGAGAAAGAAAAGAATCTGGTTGTTGAATACACATAATACACAATTTTGATTTGGAGTTGTTTACATATTTTAATAGGTATATGGATAGAAGTAATGACTCTATTGATCTGATTCTTTCTTTAGCCATTACTTTGATTTTCTAAAGACCTTATCTACACTAATAAAAGAAAAAGATGCAAATTGACTGTACCTTCACAATGCCCACCAGACAAACAGGAGTGAGTATGGAAATTAACTCAACGAAGTTGCTGGGTTAATTTGTGTATGCAGGTGCCAAGCGGCCAAGGACAGAGTAAGATGTGGGGGTTCTATACCTTCCCAGCTGCTCTGGGGCTCTGGGCAGCATGGGAAGGCAGAAAGGAGGCTCCAGGACAGAAGAAAAGCAGAAAGATGGCTCTGGGCAGAGTGAAGGTGGTGCTGGCAACCAGGGGAAGGAAGGCATGAATCTTTGTGTATCAGGCCTCTAGTTTTTTTCATGATTTCCTAAAACACAGCTGTCTTATGTCACTCACTTCAATGTATTTTCATTGCCTAAAGAATTCTCCCTTGATATATTAATAGCATATACAACACCCTCCATGATAGAATTCCACCAAAAATGTATCTATTCAATATGGATATATCTCATTCATACTATCACTGATTAGTAAGCAAGTATTGTTTGGACATCTACAGAATGTATTATTTTTGTGTGTTTTGCATTATAAAATATAAAAATATAATCTAATCTAATAAAAGAGAAATATGCAAATTGGTGTCACTTCACTACACACCAAGCCACGTCCACTAGCCAATCATAGCGACTCTATGCAAATTAACCCAACCAAGATGGCAGCAGGCAGCCATGGAGCTGGAGCAAGCAGGAGGCTTGGTTGCCCCAGCAATAGAGGAGGCCAAGCTTCCTGCCTGCCCTGGCCAGCTGTGGCCTCTGCTCAAAGCAACAAAGTTTCAATTATAGAAGACAAATAAATCCCAGATACCTCTGGGAGCTTGGGTCACTGGGAGCCATGGCCAGCATGCAAACAGCCCTCAGCCCCTCACCCAGGCTGGCCAGGTAGTAGAGACCCCCATCCTGAAGGATCTGTGGCCACCTGCAAACATCCATTAGCCCCTCAACTAAGCTGGCCAGGCACCCTAGTAGGGATCCCTACCTTGAAGAGGCTGTGGCCAGCCTGCAAATAGCTATCAGCCCTTCATCAGGCTGGCCACACCCTCATGGGGTGAAGGTCTCCACTGAAGGGCTTAACCAGCCTGAAAATGGCCCTCAGCCCCTCACCCAGGCTGGCCAGGAATCCTAGCAGGACTCACCCTGATCCAGGACACCCTTCAGGGCAAACCAGCCGGCCCCCACCCATATACCAGGCCTCTATCTTATATAATAAAAGTATAATATGCAAATTGACCCTAACAGCAGAATAACTGGGAATGACTGGTCAATATGACACACACTGAACACCAGGGGGCAGATGCTCAATGTAGGAGCTGCCCCCTGGTGGTCATTGTGCTCCCACAGGTGGAGCTCTGCTTAGCCACAAGCCAGGTTGATGGCTGCCAGTACAACAGTGGTGGTAGGAGCCTTGCCCGCCTCCTCAGCAGTGCTAAGGAGTCCAACTGCATCTTAGGCCTGCTCTCCGCTGGCAAGTGGACATCCACTGAGGGCTCCCGGGCTTCCAGAGGGATGTCTGACTGCCAGCTTAGGCTTGATCCCTGAGGAAGTGGACCTAAGCCAGCAGATGGACATCCCCCGAGGGGTCCCAGACTGTGAGAGGGCACAGGCTGATCTGAGGGACCCCCCTGAATACACATATTTTTGTGCTTTATTATGAAAACCCAGTGGCTCTAATGCCATGACCAAAGACTAGTCACCAGGAGACTGTGAGTGAGGCATGTGAGGGTTGGTGGGGCTGCATATGAAGCAAGGCTTTCGCAGGTTGGCGGAGACTTGACTCTGGGACTCGCGGTATGATGGGACTTGGGGGAATCTAGTGGCACTAGTGGGACTCGGGGGAGTCCCATGGTGCAGCAGGGTCTGGGTCCCAGATTTCACACGATTTCCCGTGGGTCTGGGTCTCGTGCGATTTCACACACTGGGTCACTAGTATAAAATATAAAATGTAATATAAAAGTTAAAACATAAAAATTAATCGCACATAAATCTTCCCTTCTTTCCTGGAAAAGATAGTCTTGGTTACAAATAACTATAATATAGGATAGAACCTGGATGACATCATGTGATAAATCCACTGGAGTTAAAGAAAACTAAATCCAACTGTGAATAGCTTACATAAGCAGATTATTTATATTGTGCTCTGTGTAATCCTAAATTTCTCAAGTGGTGTCTCAGGGAACATCTGGAGGATGAAAAGGAGGAAGGGAGACACTGGAGGGACAAGAGTCTGATTCTGTATCATCTGTCACAAGTCCAATTCCTCAATTTGTTTCGGCTTATACCCTATGTTTTAGCACTGTCTCACTTAAAGAATAAACACTAATGCTTACACAGAGAAAAGAAAAAAGAAAAGGGATTAAAAATTTAAAATAACATCACTAGGTGACCAAGGACATTTTCAGGAGGAGATAACATAGGAGGGGACCTTGATGTATAGGTGAAAACTGGGGAACTAGAGGATAGGAAACATTAATATTTTCATGTGACTATTTAAATCTATTTGCCACACAATCTACCTTATTTATGAAAGTGCTTTTGTTATTATTGTTTGCTTTAACCTATTCATTTTATTTTGTATTCATCTTGCATATCCATGATAAGTGAAATAATTTTAAGAGTGTCAGTAAGACACATATAGGAAAATACAGTCTTTGACAATTTTTTAAAAAATTTTTGAAAACATTTATTTTTGACTATTTATTTTAGTTATTTAGTTTTGTGCTTATGTAGGTAGAAAAGCATGGTAAGTTATCATTAGACCCAAAAATTACTTTGAAAACAGAGTGGGTTGGCAATTTTCATTTTATTTGACTATTTTAAAAGTAACTTCTCCTAAATTTACTTAAATCACAATTTATGGTACACCAGTAACTCTGAAATTTGAAGAGCATCTACATGTTTATTACAAGTTTGCATATATCCTACAATATTTGGCACTGGTTTGTAGTCAAGTCTATATACATGTGTATATGCATGTTGAAAGATGTTAATGTAGTGTATATATTCACTTTAATATCAATAGGTACATTTGCTGAATTTATGAGAGGTTATGTGTTAGGTCTGATAAAGAATATAACATATTATATTTGAAAATAAAAGTGGATAATAAAGGGGATAGACATGCATGCCCTAGATTTTCTAGGAGCTAAGGACTAAGTAGCTCAAAAAATATCTACTATTCTCCAGGCTGGAATTTATCCAGCAAAGCTTCTTTTTTCTCATTAATGGATGTATTTGAGAAAAATAGATAGACCCACTTCACTCCTTGGCTAGGAAAATAACCCTTGTCTTCAGTAAAATTTTGTCCAAGGCTTTCTCAAGCTTCACTGGTAATCCAAACCAGCTGTCAAATATTTGTCCTAGAAAGAGACAGCATTTTCCCTTTATGAGAAGGTCAGGTAGTACATGTTTCTAGAAATATTAATATCTTTAAAGAACCTAGTGCATTCTCTTCACAGAGGGTGGCAGTAAAGGGGAAGATATAAGCTGCATGAGAGCAGCTGCCTTGGGCAAGCTGCTTTAGGCTAATTTCACAGAGTGCCATCTTTAATAGAACTCCCATGATGCTGAGAGAAATGGCCTGCAAGATAATCACTGCTTACACAATACCACTCTTTGTATCTGTAAATGCATAAACATACGGATACATCATCCCCTATACTAAGAGATGATAAAGGAGAATAAAACTTTCACCTCTGGCCATTTCCTGGCTTATATTCATCTCCCTATAAGTTGTGAACTTCAAGCCAAACTTCTGAGTTCCATGGCACAGGTGTAACAGAGCCCACTGATGACTCACGTCTCTCCAAAGCATCAAGACTTAGGGGTTTGTATGCAGTAGAGGGAGGAATTGGATTTGTAATTAGTATACAGATCACTGTCTACCGGAAGTACACTATAAATAAGATTCCACTCACGTTTATGGCTAACCAAGTACTTGAGGCATTTTCAAGAATGTCCTCTCTTTGAGCTGTCAGAATAACCTCTGATTTAGACATCATTATTTTTATTACAGCAGATGGGTAAACAGAAGCTCAAATATTACACACTAAATTATCAACCAGTGGATATACTTAGCATAGAGCCAATAGACATGCCCCAGTGTTTTGACTTCAAATCCTATGCTTATTTAAAGAACAATAACAACACCCTATAATTTAAAAACAATAAAAAGCACAATATTTATAATACAAGGCTAGAATTCAGTTTGTACCTGAAGACCAAACTATACACTCTACTTGAGAATCCTTTGGCGGGTCGAAGAGCAGAGAGGAGCATGTCACTCCAGTGAGAGTCAGTACAGTTGGAGAGCTGGGATTGAAAATCATCATGGATAAAAGTTGGAGGATTTTGTAGAGAACTTTGAATCTTTCCAAAAAGAGTATGCATTGGTTTATTAGCAGGTCTCAATAGTTGTGGCCAAGTATTTAATTCTGGCCCTGGACAAAAATATAAAATACAGTAGAAGCAGTGAAGAGACTGGTGATTTCAGGGAAAAGAGCACACAAGTACACCCTGACCGGTTTGGCTGAGTGGATAGAGCGTCGGCCTGCGGACTCAGGGGTCCCAGGTAGGTTTGATTCCGGGCAAGGGCATGTGCCTTGGTTGCGGGCACATCCCCAGTGAGGAGTGTGAAGGAGGCAGCTGATAGATGTTTCTCTCTCATCAATGTTTCTGGCTGTCTATCCCTCTCCCTACCTCTCTGTAAAAAATCAATAAAAAATATTAAAAAAAAAAAAAGAACACACAAGTAGGAAAGACCAAAAAAAAAAAAAAAAAAAAATCCTATTTTACCACTGCCAAAAAGGAGAAAGTCGGCAAACACAATGATCTTGGTCACCTGCTGTTTTTTGTGCACTGAGCCAAGAAATTTAGCTTGAATTTTCCCTTTTCGTCACATGAATGCTCTGAGGGAGAAATTATGAGTGTTTCAGATGAAGAAACCAAGGTTTAAATTAATTTTACTGTCTCGCAAATGCTACATAATTAGTGAGTGATGGTGCAAACTGTTGTCACTTTAATTCCAAAACCCAGATTCCTTCTGCATCTCCCTTGACTTCACTTATACCAGACACAGTGTGTGTCTTTCAAGTCTAATAATAAAAGCAGCCTTGTATTTGTACAATATAATATGGTGTTTTAAAATGTTGTATGTCTTTGTTACAGTAATTATTTAAGAGTGTGTGAGTTAGGTATATGAAATGTATTAGATAGAGTTTGGTTTGCAGTGAAAAGACTTTTTGAGTTTTAGGATGTGTGAACTACTTTACTAAAAACTAGAAATGTTAAAGTTAAAAAGGGTTACACCCTGTTACACCCTGCTGTACCCCGATACGCCCCAAATGTGTGCGATAGATAGAAGGCAGAAGCCACATCAGGCATCCGCGATAAGACACTGAAGAAACCTGCTGAATTGCGCTTAAAAGAAGAGCCTTTGAGCAGGTGCCTCAGAGCAGTCAACCGCTCCCCATGGTGGACTCTCTCATTTCCCTTCCTGAGATGCCAGATACTGAGACTCTGTCCGAGTGAAGCCCAAGCCCGAGCCGAGCCGGCGGCCGGGAGTGCTGAGACTGAACCTCCAGACCGTGGTGCACCTCAACTCATCTCGTGGACCAGCCTGCTGTGCTGCTGTGTGTCTTGTCGTGAGGATCGCCGGGTGGCCTGCCTGTGCCCTAGAAGCCGCTAGGACTTAGGTAAATAAATCCTGTGTGACTCAAGCATCTCATTAACTGCTTTGTGTGTATTGTATCTTTGCTCTAGTCCAATATAAAACCCCTGCTCTTCGCAAAAAGAACCTGGGACAGTAACCTCGGACTCCATAAGAGGAGTAGCCTGGCCTGTCCATTAATACCCATGCATTGTCAACCAGTTTGGGGATCTGGGACAGTCTTGCAATCTTTCACTTAAGTCTAGCAAGGTTGAGACAGCTTACATTGCAGGAGGGATAGTAAACTCGAGATTTCAATTACAATATTTTAGTCCCAGTTCTAACATTTATATGGTAGTTCGTTTAGTCAAAACTAACTTATTACGTACTTGATATATCCTAGAAAATCTTCTAGTATAGGAATCACTGACCATCACAATTCTTTTCTTCAAGGAATTAATGAGATTGTGGGAAAGAGAGACAAGTAAAAAATATGTATTGTGATGCAGAAAATAAGAGTCTGTAAAGGAGTTACTCAATGGTGCTACGGGAGCAAAAAGAGGGGAGGCTGCATCCCTAAGGGAGATTGTAGGGCACAGCTTTGCAAAGATACATGGATTCGAGGTGTGGACACAGAGGAAGTAAGAACTGTGACTGTAAGCTGGAAGTCAGTTTTTTGTTATTGTGAGGGTTGGTGACCATGAAGATGGAGATGATTTTATTAACTGGAGTGAGATTTAAGAGGGATTATTGCCATTATTTCCTGTGGGTTTATCACTGACTCGCTCATTCTTAAAATCTGCTCCACTGAACGATTTACTCTTGATTTTTAAACTAAAATGTATTTTACATATAACATTGTATAAATGTAAGATGTTACAACATATTGATTTGATATCCTATCTAGTAAAAGAGTATTATGCAAATTAAGCATCACTCTGTCGCAAAGATGGCTGCTCCCAATGGCTATAAGATGGCTGCACTCATAGCCACAAGATGGCGACGCCCAGTCTGGCTCAGCCCCACCACTGAAGTGGTCAGGCTGCTTAGCCAGGCAGGTGGTGGGGGAGGCAGGGGCCTGAGGGATGAAACAGGTGATCAGAGGGGGCTGGGGGTCCCTTGTCCAGAAGCCTCAGGCATGGGCAAGGGTGAAGGCAGTGATCAGAAGGGGCAGTGGCAGAGCCAGTGATCAGAGGGGAATGAGGGTGCCCTACCCAGGCATAAGGCCAGGGCCAGTGGCCTCAGGCCTGGGCAGGGACAAGGCCGGAGATTGCAGGGGCCTGGGCTCCACAGAGCCAGCAATCAGAGGGGCAGGGGTGGAGCCTGCAATCACAGGGGTCTGGGCACCAGTGGAACTGGTAAAGTAGGGGTCTGGGGGTACCGTGCCCAGGCCTAGAGCCTTGGCCAGAGACTCCAGGGTGCAGCCGCCAATGGCTAGGGCATGGGGGTCTCCCGCCCAGGCCTGTAGCCTTGGCCAGAGGCTGCCAGTAGGGCAAGGGCAGAGCCAGCAATGGCAGGAAGCAGGATCAGAGCCAGTGATCACAGAGGCCTGAGCTCTGTGAAGCCAGCGATCAGAGAGGTCTGGAGGTCCCCTGCCCAGGCCTGCATCCTCGGACAGAGGTTACAGGCCTGGGCAGGGATGTAGCTGGGATTGGAGGGGCAAGGGTGAAGCTGGTGATCAGAGTGAACTACAGAGGAAACACCTTTTCTTACCACTCATTGGCTAAGCTCCCTGTATGTCACTGGTAATATTCTTAGTAACTTGGGTAATAAGAATCCAAAAAGGCAATCTATGGTTTTTCCCCCACACTCCTGGAGAAAAAAAAAAGAAGGTCCACTGCTGGAGGGCTAAGAAATGTCATATCCTGCCCTAGCTGGTTTGGCTTAATGCATAATGCCTCAGTCTGCTGACTGCAGGGTCTGGGTTCAATTCTGACCAAGGGCGTGTACCTAGGTTGCAGGCTCCTCCCTGGCTGGGGTCCAGGAAAGGGCTCATGCAGGAGGCAACCAATCAAAGTGTTCCTCTTACTTTGATGTTTCTCTCTGTTTTTCCCTTCTCTTTCTCATTCTCTAAAAATCAATGGAAACATATCCTCAGGTGAGGATAAAAAAAGAAAGAAAGAAAGAAATGTCATATCCTATGAAAAACACATCTTGAAAATGCCTAAAAGAAGCTGTCATTTTTTTCATGGTGAAGGGACTGGAGTCCATGTTGATGAAAACACCTTGGTGGCTGCAGTGACTGGCAGTGGCTGCAGCATTGGGGTGATGGGGCTGGTGGCTTCCCCTGATTAGCCTGGTCACCTCCCACAAAGGGAGGCCAGACTGTGGCTTAGGCCTGCTCCCCAAGGGGAGCAGGGAGCAGGCCTAAGCCATCAGTAGGACACCCCCTGAGGGCTCCCAATATGTGACTGGGGGCAGGCTGGGCTGAGGAACCCCCTTCCCCAGTGCACAAATTTCGTGTACTGGGCCCCTAGTGTTTATATATTGTAATATGATTGCTATTGTAGCAATAGTTAGCACCTGTATCATATCACATAATTAGCACTTTTTTGTGGTTGGCGTAATTATGATTGAGTATCTAGCAAGTGTGATGATTATAACACAATTCTACTGGTATATTCACTAAAGTGTGTGACTTATTTACTATTAGTTGCAAACCTGTACCCTTAAACACCTTTTCTATTTCCCTATTATTCCCAGGGCCAGATAAATACCGTTTTATTCTATTTTCACCATTTTGGATTTTTAGATTCCATATATAAGTGTTATCATACAAGATGTGTTTTAATACTTTTACCATCAATTCAGGCTCCTAAACACACAGCAGATTTTCAATAAGTGCAAGTTATTTGTTGGGAGTACATGATAAATTAATGTATACATGTTTCTTTCTAAAAGCAGAACAGAGAATTCCTGGGTGTGAACTTCTTGAGTTAAAATTCCATTTGAATGTTTTCACTTTAAAATGGTTTCTACAATCATCAAGAATGCACTCTCTTTGACACAGTTTTGGTTTGGTTTCCAGAAAATCAGCTCATTTAACTCAAGGGCTCTCTCTCTGTGTCTCCTTACTTAGAGCATGTTGCCTTACTAATTTAAAATGCACAGGTTTCTTTAGTAGTTCACAAACAAGCATTTTCAAAAACCACATACCCTTCCCATAGATTTTGAAAAAAAAAAAAAAAGAAAGATAAAAATCTTAGGCATGTACCTGAGCTCTTTGTCTATGTGTTTGTAGATTGTCTTGTTTCAAGGTTAGAGAGTTGAGAGTGAAGGATAACTCCATATGAGGCAATTGTTCTGTGAGATGCACAAACGGGCTTTTTATATAGGACAACTAGATCCCTGTGTCTTCTCTCAGCTTTTATTGTTTCTTTTCTTTATACCAGAGAACTTCAACCATAGTGCGGCTTTACTTGAGTTTGTGAAGATTCAAAATCACATAGACACAGAGTGATTGCTTTTCAGGATTTTTGAATGTGGGTGTTGTCGCGCGACAATAGTTGCATATGTAGGTTTTCTAATTCTTACAAAAATATTAAAGACTAAGAGCCCAGTGCACAAAAATTTGTGCACTCGGGGGGTGGGAGTCTCTTAGCCCGGCCTGTGCCTTCTTGCAGTCTGGGACACCTCGAGGGGGATGTCCACCTGCTGGCATGCCTGGCCAGCCTGGGTGAGGGGCTGAGGGCCATTTTCAGGCTGCCCACAGCCCCTTCAGTGTTCGTGCACTGGGAGTGGGAGGGCTGGTGAGTGCAGGGCTGGACGTTTCCCACCAGAGGGCCCATGATCGCACACGCCTAGTGGGCCCCCACCGCTGAGTGACACACCTGGCGCAGAGCTGGGTGGCAAGCTAGAGGCAGACGCTGGTGCAGGATCCCTCGGTGGGGCTCTGCTGCTGAGCGAACACACCCGGGGTGGAGCCGAGCAGCGGACTGGCTTCAGATTCTCTGCACTGTGCAGCAGACGCTCCCGCATGCCCTGTGGAGGCCCTCAGGGGGCGGATGAAGGTAACAGACCCTGGACGGGTGCTCCCGCACACCCCCGAGGAGGCCCCCGGGGGGCAAAGCCAGGCAGCGGACCCAGGATGGGCACTCCTGCATGCCCCGCAGAGGCCTCCGCTCTCCCGCATGCCCCGGGGAGGCCCCCAGGGGGCAGAGCCAGGCAGTGGACCTGGGACAGGCACTCCTGGACTCCTCATAGAGGCTCCCGGGGGTGGAGCCAAGCAAGGGACCTAGGATGGCTGCTCCTGCAAGCCCTGTGGAAGACCTGCTCTCCCGCATGCCTGCTGGAGGCCACCAGGGGGCGGAGCCAGGCAGTGGACCCAGGATGGGCACTCATGGATGCCCCAAGGAGGCCCCAGGCCGGACCCCCCCCCCCACTGAGCTGACACACCTGGCACAGCTATGCCAGCCATGGAGGCTCCCAGTGCAGAGCCACCCCACCAGCCTCCATCTTGGCTGGGTTAATTTGCATACAGCTGCTCTGATTGGCTGATGGGTGTGGCCATGAGCAGAGGCTCAGCCAGCCTAGGCAGGCAGTTGCAACAGAAGCCTCTGTTTTGCTCTAGCTCCATGGCTGCCAGCCTCCATCTTGGCTGGGCTAATTTGCATACAGCCGCTCTGGTTGGCTGGAAGGTGTGGCTTGGCTGTTGAGCATGGCTTAGGTGTCTCAGGTGATGGTCAATTTGCATATTACTATTTTATTATATTAGATAATTAAGTTTAACCTAATAATATAATAAAAAATAGGTAATAATATTTATTATAATGGCAGATGCTTATATGTTTCAAGTACATTGTACCTTTCCAAAGTTCTTATAATTTAGAAATGACTATAGATGGATTGTGTAATGAGGTCAAGATCATATAGACATTAGCTGATCAAACCTAGATTTCAACTTGATTTTTACCCTCAACTGCATATTCTTTTCTTTTCTTTTTTCTTTTCTTTTTAAATAAATTATCATCTGAGGACATTTTTCCATTGATTTTTAGAGAGAGTGAAAGACAGAGAGAAACATCAATGTGAAAGAAACACATCGATTGGTTGCCTCCTGCAGGAGCTCTGACCAGGGCCTGGGTCAGGGAGGAGCCTGCAACCAAGGTACATGCCTTTGACCAGAATTGAACTCTGGATCCTTTGGTCTGCAGGCTGACTTTATCCACTGAGCCAAACTAGCTAGGGCTTAACTGCTTATTTTTAATCACTCTGCTACAGGACATCCATCTATTATGACAGCATGTTCAGTTTTAATGAGGTACTATTTCAATAAATAGTAACAAAGCCACAGCTTCTTGAACATCTTCTTGGTATTGTATACACTTCTATAATGCTATTTAAAGATTTTCATCAAAGTTGTCTGCCTTCCCAAGATTTCATAATCAGATGGTGGTAGAGACTTTGCTGATATGCAACTCTCCCAAGTCATATTTCATATACTTACAAACTCTTACTTTTAGTCATGGTTCTTACTTCTTGGATTCAAAGAGCCAGAGCATTAAAAGGAGTAGACCCATTTCTGACTCTCTGTTATGCTCTCAGGATCTAAGGGGAAATTTCTATTCTAGCAACAACACTGTTCTTCCTCTCTGCCCAGCCCCTTCTGACTGGTAATAAGAATTATGTTTTTTCAGGGTAGGCCATCTTTCATCATCTCAGTGACATTGATGCTTCACAATATCACAGACTGCTTAGTGGACACATGACACTGGGAAAGACACCAACTCTCTTTAAACATGTTTCTTCATTTTTAACAATAAAACCTACCTCACACCATTTGAGGCAAAAATAAGATGAACTTGTAGGTTATTAAGCTCCCATTATCCCTCCTCACAAGATTTTTATTTATTAAAAGGAAGTTTTGAAGCATAACTTCTCATTAGGGAAGCTAAGCAGAGACCACATTCATCAAACCATCAAAGTTCACATCACCAGTAATGGGTCAAATCAAAATTGTATGCCACAGAATAGATTGGGAGGGGAACACAGCACAGTCTCTGTGATATTCCTGTCAAAGGTACATAGACTGATTCTAATTCTGAGGGAATATTAGACAAACCCAAAGGATGGGATCCTTAAAAAGAAACAACTCCACACAAAGCTGACCTGTCGTCTTTAGAAGTGGAGTGAAGGTCATGAGTGTCAAGGAAAGCTGAGAAATAGCTTCATGTCTAATGAGACTGAATAGAAACAGCTAAATTCAGTGGGTGAAGCTGGACAGACTCACTTTGCTATGCAGAGTATTATTGGATTTACTGGAAAAACTTGAACAAGATCTGAAGATTAGATGGCAGTAATGCCAATGTTAATTTCCTGAGGTTTGTGGTCCTATCAGATTATTTAAGAGAAACCCTTGTATTGCAAGAAATACACAATAAAGTGAGGGTGATGAGGCATATCAGCAACGTGTTCCCAAATAGTTTGGAAAATAAAAGTCCTTGCTCGGTTTTTGCAAACTTTGTAAAATGACAAGTTTGCTTCAAAAAAAGAGGGAAGAAAAAAAGGCATAGTAGGTATTTACTAACTGCCTTGCTTCTTTCAAATTACACATGTTAATTAATTTCATGTATTCTTTGGGTTTATGTTTCTACAGATAAAGAGAAATTATTTGAAAATAGAGACAAGGAGGCCACAGGAACCAGCATCGCCATGGACACCATGAAAATCTGTCTCAGGAGACAGGATTGGATCCAGACCAACCTGGACCTAATCCCCGCCCAGTAAGTCTATAGTCTGGTGCCAATCACTTACTAATTCATGCACTATTTACATATCTGTGTAATGAGAACATTCTATATAAGAAATAGATCAGCTAAAAATATGAAATGATGAGCATAGGGACCTGGCACAGGATATGCACTTGCTTTATATCAGCGATTATCATGAACGCTGCAAGCATCTTCCCATCACTACAATATGCAACTAGGACACTTTGAGGAGTAACTTGATGCTTTCACAAAGAGAGTTTCTATCAAATCTTTTCTTCTACACTATTCAGAAACAGAGGCTCCCAACCAGCACATGGGATTTTCCAGTGAGTTTTAACTCTGTGGAAACACTATTGGACCAATTTCACACAACTCAAATGTAGATATTTGAGTAGGACATGCTGATCTTTAATAAAATGAAAATGAACATATTTAATAGAGAAGACAGAAGAGTGGTACCTGATTCCATTTCCTGCTTTCCTATTTAATAGTGCAGAATAGGTTTAGCTGAACAATGTGTGCTTGTATGCCAGAAAATTATAATTCCATGAGTCTGAAAGCTTTCTTATCCATCACATCACGTGATTTTTCTGAACTATCCATGTTGGGCAGAGCAAGCATTGCCATTCATAAGAAATATATGCTTAGAGAATCTAAAGCTAATAATATAGTTAATATATGTTGACTGTTTATTACATGATAGGCACTATTTAAAGCTTCAACAACTCAGTTAGGTAGTTACTATCATTCCTAATTTCTCAATGAAAATCTATAGACTGTGTGAAGCCCAGGTTTGAACACTGGTATTTTGCTTTCCAAGGACATCTTTCTACCAACACTACTAACTTCTATTACTTTCTGGCAAAAGTTGCCTGGTTTCCCAAGGTTTCATAGCCTATATGTAGCAAACTGATATCCTGGTTGTTTCTGTTTGTCATTCCATAGCTCCATAGGTCATAGTATGCGTTCTCAGTGACTGAGCCAGACTAAATGCACTTCTGTGTCCTTGTTCCAGTCACATTTTAACCTAGTCTTTATAACTTTATGTCTCTTTCAGTTTCTTCTCTCTATTTTTCCTCATCCCCCCCATTTTAACCTTCTCTCTTATATCTCTCTTCCCAAGTATCTCCAGCAGGAGGAGCCAACACTCAAACTTACTAGTCTCATCCATACAGCGCGGGGCAAAAGTAAGTGCAGTTGAATGTGTAAGACAGTTTATTCTTACATTATTATTTATTTATTATTGTGTTATTTTCCATACAAACAACTGTAAGCCTACTTTTTCCCATTTCTGTATATCCCTGAGCTCACTGCACCTATTTTTCCCATTCACCTAATTTCAGTGGCTTTTTCATAGATTTCCAATGGGTAGCCTGATGAGGAGGAGTATGAAGGGAATACATTGTGGAATAGAATATTCCTAGAAACTTAGACAGGAGGAGCTTCTGGGCCTTATAGAAAAAACAAAACTGCCCTCTGACCACAATGGCACCATCATACACATCAAGGATGCTCATTTTCTGCATGAGAATCTGAGGATGAACATCTACACCTTGAGTATCTATTGCACTGAAAGAAGGGAGAAGGGATACACTGTGGAACTATCATCCACAAATAATGTTTCACCTTACCTAATAACCCTGCAATTCCTCATGAAGATGGGGCTGTGGAAGCATCCTTGAAATCTGAGAGTTCTGGAGGGAACATTCAGATTAGCCTGTCACTTCTAAGCCCTTCTCTTGATCCAATCCAGCAGGTTGTCATTGTATCAGCATCATTTCTAGCACAGGTCATATTAAACACATCAGTAAATGTCTCCTTCATTGTCATGATACTTCACTGTAAAAGCTCATCATCTATCAAAAAGAGATTGATCAAGCAGGAAATTTGGCCCAAAGACTCTTAGGCTACACTGTCACATAAAAGAAAATGATTGATTTCAATATGCTCTCTGCTAAATGTGCACAATTACCTTACCTTGACACGTTCATTTGTTTCTGTTCATAGGTAGAGACAGAAGTGGTCATATGCAAGGAATTAAATAGGACATGACTTGGAGCTGCCTTCATCAGATCATCTTTTCATACCTGCAGCTCCAAACGATCTCACACCCCATGTGCTTCCCAGGAGGAAGTTTCCAATCTGTTTGGAGCACAAATTCTCAGAGTTGGGCATCCATTCTTGTACTAAATTATTGAGTACCTCGGATTGACCTTGTGAGCTGGCAAAGTCTTACTTCTATAGGTTCATTATTTCTCTCAGTAGGTGCCTGAATAATGAGAAACAACCCATTTGATAATTTTTCAATGCATTACAGGGCAGTCTACAGCCCAATTCTGTCCTCCACCAATTTCACAACCCAGGAAGCTACACTGTATCGATTGAAAACAAACAAAAAATTCAATCTAGTTAACAGTTATTTCAAAAAATTAAAAAGTTAAAAAGACATGTATTTCCTAAGCGCTTCCTAAGTGCTCTATGGGTAGGAAATGCAAATGCTGCAGTGTAACACATTCCTTACCTGAAAAAAAATTTATTGTCAGACTTGGGTTCAGAAAGGTCTGAAGTTAATTCTGTGTACACCAGGGAAAGTTCTGCTCTCACACCAATTTTTGTAATCTCGCCATCTTTTAAATGGAGGAGGAGGGACTGAGTGCCAATCTGTTATTCTTGGTATTTAGTGTAGATTAAAGGATAAAATAACTACAGAGCATTCAGCCTACTAAATGCTTAATAAATGGAGAATATTATATTTTATGGTTGACTTGTGCCCAGCAGCAATCCCTTGAATCTGTACAAAAATTAGGAATATAAAAGAAAGGATAAACAAGTATAGAACATAAATGAAATATAAACTATCCTCAAATATTTCTATTCTTTCATCAGGTGCTTATGATTTCTCGATTCAACTACTAAATTACTTTTTCTAATTGATTTACCTCACCTCATTTTCCCTTTGAAAGTAAGTACAAAAGCCTTAGATTATGATATATTTTCCTCAAAAAATGTTTAACCCTTTTCTCTACCAGGGAGACAAGTCACACCTGGTTACTTCAATTCCATCAGAGACTTTGCTGATTAGAACTACACCCCCTGATCTGCCTCCGATCTAGGCATTCATGCCAAGATCCTCCTAAAAATGTCTGCTGTGATTCTTACCAACTCTTCAGCCTCCCACCATATGCAACTCTAGAATTTTCCAATTTTATTTATGAAAA
Organism: Murina feae; assembly: GCA_004026665.1. NCBI lineage: Eukaryota > Metazoa > Chordata > Mammalia > Chiroptera > Vespertilionidae > Murina > Murina feae. The sequence continues at coordinate 24,429 of PVJC01020702.1, forward strand.
GTAAGCCATATATTTTAGCCTTTCTGAATCCCTGTCAAAAATTCTGTGGATATCTCTGCTCCTGAGCAGTAGAACTTGATGAGTGCCAAGTCCCCATTTCCTCTCTATTTTCCTAGTTCAGAATCAAAAGTTTCTCCTCACAATGTTTGTACCAGTCAACTCACTTACTCAAGACTCCCTCCTTCTCTTCTCAGTTCTCATTGCCTCGGACGATTTCTGCTGCCTACAGATACTTTCCCTATTTTTACTGTATTTCCAATGATTTTTTTTTATGTAGGAGTAATCATATCCTGATATCATATCATCTTCATCTCACATGGAAGATGATGTCCTGATGTATGGTTTTTAAATCTCTTATAATTAGTTATTTTATTTTCTAAATATTTCATTCATGACTATTTCTATTTTATTTATTTAAATCTTTATTGTTGAGATTATTACAGATGTCTATCTCTTTCCCCTTCCCCCACATTGTCCTCCTCCACCCAGATCCTGTCACACTCCAGGCCTTCACCCCACTATTGTCTGTGTCCATGGGCTATGCATTATGTATGTAAGTATTGGTTATTCTCTTCCCACCCCTCCCACTTCCGCCCTCTATGAAACATGTTCCTCTGCCTCTGCATGTTTGATCCAGGCCTTAGTTCTTTTGTAGTAGCATGGTCCTTTAGGGTATGCAATCACTCCATTATACTGGCTAACAATTTTTGAGGAAAGTAATGATTTTTTAAACAAAACACATAAAGCACAAGTAATAGGAATTTTTGATGAATTGAAGCTCATTAAATAAGGAATTGCTGTGTGTGGTATCATACAGTACTATAAAGAAAGTGAAAATATAAACCACACTCTCAGAGAAAAAAAATTGCAACACATAAAACTTTCAGTTGAGAACAACAATTACCAATAATATTAAAATAACAACAAAATTTAAAAAAATTAGCAATGAACTGCACAAGGATAACATGGGAAGGGAAACTAAAAGTTGGAACATTCTTCACTCATCCTCTGCTCAAGAAAATTCAAATTCAAATGTCTCCTAGAGAAAAATATTATTTCCTGAGGCTTCACGAAGGGATTGACTTTTACCAATGCAACATGAATAGAATAGCCCTGTGTAATTTCCAAATACAAACTGGAAGTGCCAGCATGTTGAATTTTCTTTGTTTGTTTTGCTATTAGGTTGGCAATGTTTTTTAAGTAGGGGCTACTCCATCAATTGGGTCCTGGGTTAAAGTAAGTTACAGCCAACTATGGACAAACAAATAGTACTAAAACTAAAGAAAATCAAAACTTTTTAAAATGTTTTTTTAAATCTTAATTGTTCAGATTATTACAGTTGTTCCTCTTCCCCCACCCGCATAGCTCCCCTCTTCCCAGTTCCCACCCCACCCTCTGTCCTTATCACCCCCCACCACTGTTCTCATCCATAGGTGTACGATTATTGTCCAGTCTCTTCCCGCACACCCAACACCCTTTTCCCCTCAAAAATTGTCAGTCCAATCCCTTTCTATGCCTCTGATTCTATTCTATTCACCAGTTTATTCTATTCATCAGATTTTTTATTCACTTGATTTTTAGATTCATGTGTTGATATATATGTATTTGTTGTTCATAATTTTTATCTTTACTTTTTCTTCTTCCTCTTCTCAAAGGATACCTTTCAACATTTCATATATTACTGGTTGGGTGGTGATGAACTCCTTTAGCTTTTTTTTTTTTTTTTTTTGTCTATGAAGCTCTTTATCTGACCTTCAATTCTGAATGATAGCTTTTCTGGGTAAAGTAATCTTGGCTGTAGGTTCTTATTATTCATCACTTTGAATATTGCTTGCCACTCCCTTCTGGCCTACAAAGTTTCTGTTGAGAAATCAACTGACAGACGTATGGGTGCCTCCTTGTAGGTAACTGGTTGCTTTTCTCTTGCTGCTTTTAAAATCCTCTCCTTGTCTTTTGCTCTTGGCATTTTAATTATGATGTGTCTTGGTGTGGTCCTCTTTGGATACCTTTTGTTTGGGGTTCTCTGCACTTCCTGGACTTGGAAGTCTATTTCTTTTACCAGGTAGGGGAAGTTTTCTGTCATTATTTCTTTAAATGTGTTTTCAATATCTTGCCCTCTCTCTTCTTCTGGCACCCCTATAATTCTGATGTTGGTACACTTGAAGTTGTCCCAGAGGCTCCTTACACGGTCTTCATATTTTTGGATTCTTTTTCTTTTTGCTTATCCATTTGGGTATTTTTTGCTTCTTCGTATTTCAGTTCTTTGACTTGATTTTTACGTTCCTCTAATCTGTTGTTGGATCTCTGTATAATATTCTTTATTTCAGTCAGTGTATGCTTAATTTTTAGCTGGTCCTTTTTCACATCCTCAAGGGTCTCGTTAGATTTATTGAGGGTCTCACTAAGTTTATCAGCGGTTTCTAGAAAATTTTTGAAAAACCTTATAACCGTGGTTTTGAACTCTATATCCTGTCATTTGCTTTCCTCCTTTTCTGTAATTTGTGATCCATTTCTTATTTCTTTGTCTCCACATTTTGGCTGCTTCCCTGGGTTGATAGAGTGGCTTTGTGTGTTAGGTGATCACTGAGAGGAGATGACCTCCAAGCCACTTGGTTATGTGAATCAGCTGTGTCTACAGTGGGAGAATTTCTGTGCTGGAGACACCCTTATGGGGCAAGAGTTGTGTCAGTGGGGCTTTGGTGCTTACGGAGTCTGCCCTGAGTGTGTCCCTTATGAATCTGAGGAGTTGTATTTAGGATTGTACCACTCAGACCCCTGGGTATGCTGGCACTTGTATCTCCAAGTAGGTGCTTTTTTAGCCTTTGCCTGAGGCTACTCAGCCTTTTATATGCAAAAGCCTCTGCCCACAGCCTACAGGGTGGAGCAACCAGCTATGGCCAATTCTCAGTCCTGCCCTAAGAAGCACCGAGTCTCAAGCTGCTCTGGAGTTCCTCCCAGTGCCTGACAGTGCCAGACAATTCAGCTCCTCTCTGTATGGTTCTGAGTCTCCAGAAACTTGCTTGGAACTGGAGTTCAGAGCTGTCAGGAGCTTGTGCTTCTTTCCAGTACAAAATGCTGCCAGTCCTTTCCACGAGTCCCTTCGAGCGCACCTCCGTACCTCTGCACTTTATTTCCGCACCTCCTCTGACTCTCAATATCTTTCTAGGAATTTCCAGCCAGCCTTCCTGTGGGTCTGGGTGGTGTCCGTTTTTTCTTTTCATTGTTGTTTTAAAATGGTTGTGCACGGCCACAATTGCAGTGTTTACCTATGCCACCATCTTGGTTTCTCCTCGAAATCAAAACTTTTTGATGGAAGCTGTTGAGATTTAAATGTAATTTATTACTGTAGCATAACCTAGTCTTCACTGATTGGTTTAATATACTAGAGAAACATTTAGACATAGATATAATAAAACATGTATTAGACATTTAGTAAAACATTTATGGACTATTTCTAGCAAGAACTCTATATATAAAAACCTCAGTGACCACTTGACCACTCAACCATTCAACCAGTAGCTATGATGCACACTGACCATCAGGGGGCAAATGCTCTGACCTGTAGGTTACTTTGATGCTGGGCACTGGGTGAAATGGGCTGGACATGCCCTGGAGCCCTCTGTGGTCCCTCCCTGGCCCCGATCATGAACCTGTGGGGCCCCTCAGCCTGGCCTGCACCCTCTTGCAATCTGGGACGTCATGGGGGATGTTGGAGAGCCACAGACCAGGCCAAGGGACCCCACTGGGTTCATGAACCCATGCACTGGGCCTCTAGTAATTAATAATGACACAAAATAAATAAATTAATCAATTAAGCAGAAAAAACCCTACATGTTCATCGACAGCAAATGAAAAAAAAAATACATTGTGCTATATTCATTCAATGGAATTTTCTATGAAAATAAAAACTAATACACCCAATAACGTTAATGAATGTCAAGAACACAATGTTCAACAATAAAGTAAGATAGATTACAAACTTGTGATTCTATTTATATAAAGTTCAAAAACCTGAAACCATAAATGTATTATTTGATTATATAAAATTATATGATAAAAGTGTAAAGGAAAGCACAGAACTAAAAGAAATAATAGGGCTTTATATAATAGAAGCTGTTTTGTGACCCTAAAATCTCCCTGCCTGGAGTGTTGACTATTGATAATAAAGATACTAAAAATTCCTGAGATAAAGAATGTAATGCTATTAGTTTAGGTATGAGGTAAAGAAAATCCCAGTAAGGGAGCGAGGAAGTAAAATTTAAAAAAAAAAGGAATATAAATCAATTAAGTGGGCAATTGGAGCTTTACCAACTTTGGAACCAGCATGGAGCCCATGACTCTGCGTTAACTCCTCTCCCTGCAGAAGACCAGGGAGCTGGAGGGGTTATGCACCATTACTCTCAGTCATTGTTCAAGACTGTTTTTCTAAAGATGATAACTCTTTAATATTTCTGGCCAG